>CM076570.1:989367780-989441678 GCA_034641835.2 Pinus albicaulis
GCGTCATGTTATAATCGAAGCTAATTTGTGTTGAAAATGCAACAAGATGATGGAGATTAGTGAAAAGAAGTCGCCTTCACTAAGTGGGCCCGCAGGCTATTTTTGGCGCAAAGTCTATTTTTAGACATATGGATCATGGTCTATGAGTTGCAGGATGATATTTATGGATGATTGGTCGAGTTGGTAAAAATAGATGGACCTCTATTTTTAGACATTGGGCGAAATCTATTTTTAGACTGCCGGGCTAAAAATAGAACAGTCAAATATTATTAACCCTTAATAATATTTAGACTATAAACATTATCTTATCCTCTTGGAGCACTTCAGTTTGATGTTTGGATGTGGCACATGCAGCTGACAGAAGGAAATACGCTTTTCCTAAGGGTTAGTTGAGCTATTGCATGGTTGACTTCAGTTAGAACTCATGTGGCAGAGTTTGGTGGAGTCGATGAGACAGTTGGTGAAGTTGTGTTCGGTTTAACTTAGTTGAACTAGTTGTATTTAGTCTAAATGAAAAATACACTAGTGATGAGTGGTGTGAATTAATTATTAATTAATTCACTAATTATTAACTCATAAATCAACTAAAGAATACATCAGTTAACTGCAATGCATGGACAGTTCAGTGGAGACCATTGTTAGAGGTGGGTGAAAGGGTGAGTCTACTATCAGTTGTGACTATTGGCTGTGCATGAGATTTGCACACACATTGATGGAGATTGCCAATGAGGATTGCGCAGTACAAGCTAGGGGATTCGAACTTGGATCTCATTCATTCACATCTTGGATTGCGCAGTAGAGGCAGGCAGACTTGTGGAGGAGATTTGAACCTGTGACTTGTTCATCTTCCATGCTAGTTTGTGTGTAGCATGTGAGATAGTGCTGAGAGCTGTGAGAGCTTTGTGCTATGTATTGTTACATGTTCTATATCATTATAATATACAGATAGTTGGGGGTTTTCAGCTGTATGCTTTCCCCATTACATACTGTGTTATATGTGTGCTTGATTATGTTTTAATGTGCGCATGCGACTGCTTCTATTTCCGCATATTGATGATCAATTATAGAAGAGGTTATGTATTATGCATGAAGCTTAAATAGTGTGTAATCAGGATAATCTCGGTGAATAATTCAGCTATTATTCAAATTTATACATGGTATCGGAGCGAAATTGATCATCGGATCTATTACAGTGATTACAATTTATTTCGGTAGACAGAGTCTGTAAGCGGGCCAGGTAGCCTCTGGATCCATCCTTTCTCTGAAAGGTGATATATCCAGTAAATGCCCCTATAGTCGATCTCTGTGCTAGAAATACTTTTTTTTCACAGATCAGAAGCGGTTGAGTTTTGAGCTGGTGGAATTCGAATTTGCAGCAGAATTTGGAATTCGAATTTGCAGCAGTTTTCTTGGTGTCGAAGTCAAAATGTCTTTCAACAGATTGCAACTGGAGTATGCCCTTGAGGGCAGCTTGAATTATGTTGCATGGAAGGACAAAATGGAGGCGATATTAGATGATAACGGGCTGAAGGAGTTCATAGAGGCTGAGGTCCCAAAGCCTACTGATGCTGCTCAAGTTGAGGCTTGGAAAAAGAAGATGGAAAAATGTCGAAGGATTCTGTTGGAGGGCGTGAAGGATCACATTGTATCCAGCATGCATGGAAAATATTCTCCATACTTGATGTGGAAAGCATTGACAGATTTATTCCAAAGAAAGAGCGACCAGAGGAAGTTGGCGCTCAAGGATAAACTCAGACACATAAAGATGGAGAAAGGCGACAGTATGCCCAAGTACCTCATGAAGTTCATCCAATGCAGGGATGAGATGGGAAGTGTGGGGGTGACTGTTGATGATGAGGAATTGGTGAGCTTGGCTCTCCTTGGTCTTCCGAAGAGTTGGCATGCCTATCAGGATTTTGTCAATGGTCGGGAGAAATTTCCAGGATGGGAGCGACTTTGGTCGGATCTTGTGCAAGAGGAGATAAGGCGGAATACCAGAGATGGATCTTCATCAAAGGCATCTGATGAAGAAAATTGTGCTTTGGCTGCCAAAGCAAAGAAGGGGAAGAGCAAGAAAGCTTCTCATTCCGGTGCGAAAGGAAAGAAGCAGGACATGTCCAAGGTGAAGTGCTTTCACTGTCACCAACACGGACATTATGCCACAAATTGTCCGCAGAAGAAGAAAAATAAGCATGCTGCTGGATCTGCAGCGGGAGAGGCCTTAGCCTCGCAGTTTGAGCTGGATTTTTCGCTGATCGCATGCTTGGTATCAAGTGTGATGGGTTCAGTTTGGTTCTTGGACAATGGTGCGTCTTTTCACATGACAGGAGATCGAGATTTGTTTTCTGATCTGGATGAGAAAGATCTTGGAGTGCACATCGAGATGGGCGATGATGGTAGATACAGTGCGACCGGTATCGGTACCATTTCCTTTGAGAGGAAGTCTGGTAAACCCTTCGTATTGAAGGAAGTGATGCATGTTCCAGGATTGAAGAAGAATCTGATCTCTGTGGCGATGTTAGAAGACAAGGGGTATGATGTTGTCTTCAGCGAGGGAAAGGCTTTCCTGCGTAGTAAGACAACTGGAGAAACCCGGAAGATAGGGGTTCGAGTCAAGAACCTTTATCAGTTGCAAGTAGATGGCTGCGCAGCAATGGCATGCAAGGCGGAAGGAGTGGTGAGCCAGGATGATGGCGAGCTGTGGCATCGGAGATTGGGCCACCTTCACCATGGCGCTTTGAAGATACTGCAGCAGATTTCTACTGGGCTTCCTAAGGGCACTCTTGCGCAGTCAGATCAGTGCAAGGGGTGTACCTTGGGAAAATTTGTGAAAGCCACCTTTCACGAGAAGGATAGTCGCGCCACGACGATCCTTGAGAGAATCCACACATACGTGTGTGGACCTTTCTCAGTAGCTTCGACAGCAAAGCACAAGTACTATGTGATCTTTGTTGATGATTTTTCTCGGAAGTGCTGGATCTTCTTCATGCAGAAGAAGAGCGAGACATACTCAAAGTTCTGTGAGTTCAAGGCGCTAGTTGAGAAGGAATCGGGGAAGCATGTGAAGGCTCTTAGGAGCGACAATGGTGGTGAATTCATCTATGCTGAATTCAAGGACTTTTGCAGTGCAAAAGGAATTCGGAGAGAGCTCATTGCACCTCATAACCCACAGCAGAATGGGGTTGTTGAGCAGAAGAACAGAACAATCATGGGTGCTGCATGGGCGATGTTGCATGATCAGGGCCTACCCCTTCACTTGTGGGTGGAGGCATGCAATACTGCAGTATATGTGCAGAACCATTGTCCTCACAAGATACTTGGCATGAGTACACCGGAGGAGGCATTTTCTGGTAAGAGACCTGATATTTCCCATTTGAGGATTTTTGGTTCACCTGTCTACATGCATGTGACGAAGGATGCCAGGAAGAAGCTGGATCTGACCGCAGAGGTTGGGATATTTGTGGGGTACACTGATACGCCCCACAACTATCGTGTGTATTTTCTAGACAGTCGCAAGACTGTTGTGCGACGGGATATCAAATTTCAGGAGGAGAAAGCCATGAAGTGTTCACTTGAGAGGGAGCCACACTTGCATGCAGATGAGGAGCTATTAGTTCCTAAGGATGAGCTTCAGGATGTGGATTAGCCACAAGAGGAAGTTCATGGAGTGGAAGAGACCACTCATGCAGCGCCAACCATCAGAGGGCGCAAGCGCACTACAGAAGCTGAGTGACTGGCTCAAGATGCAGAGAAGGTTGTAGGACCACCTACAGCACAGCGCAGACAGAGACAATCACCGGACCGGTACACTGGATACATGGCTCTTATGAGAAAATGTTTTGGTTCCAAGAGCCATCCTCTTTCGAGGAAGCTGTGGAGGAGCCCGCATGGGTAGACGCCATGATCGAAGAGTATGATTCGATCGTCAGAAACAATGCATGGGAGATTGTCCCAAGACCGAAGGGGAAATCAGTGGTAGGTTCGAGATGGATCTACAAAATGAAGCAGGCGGCTGACGGGAGTGTGGAAAAGTACAAGGCAAGATTTGTTTCCCGAGGCTTTTCTCAGATAGAGGGGATCGACTATGAGGAGACCTTCGCACCTGTCGCAAGGTACTCTTCCATACGAACGATCCTAGCTCTCTCAGCGCAGATGGGATGGCACATCCATCAGATGGATGTGAAGACTGCGTTCCTCAACAGAGTCATTGAGGAGGAGGTGTACATAGAGCATCCCGAAGGTTTCAAGTTCTTCAGCAGTGAGTCGGATGTGTGCAGACTCAAGAGAGCACTGTATGGGCTGAAACAAGCACCTCGTGCTTGGTACACACGGATAGACAGTTATTTCACCGAGCTTGGATTCTCCAAGAGTGAGGCGGATCCTAACTCCTGCACTGACGGAGGGTGTTGCTGATCATTATACTGTATGTAGATGATCTGATTTTTACGGGTGATGAGCTGTGGATACTTTCATGCAAGGAGGATCTTTCTAGAGAGTTCGAGATGAAGGACTTGGGCCTCCTTCATTATTTCCTGGGATTGGAAATCTGGCAGCGCAGTGGTGGACTGTTTGTTTCTCAGGGTAAGTATGCCTGGGAGATACTGGAGAAGTTCAACATACATGGCTGCAAGCCTGTTGATACTCCTCTTCTTGGTGATTGGAGGAAAGAGGATGCTACATCAGCAGAGGTAGTGGATGCCACTATTTATCGACAGTTGGTGGGGTCACTCATGTATCTAGTCAATACACGACCCGACATATGCTATGATGTTAACCAGCTTTCACAAGCTATGGTTAAGCCTACCAAGCTCTTTTGGAAGGCAGGAAAGCATGTATTGAGATATCTCAGAGGCACATCGGGATATGGATTATGGTACAGACAGTCAGATGAGGTGAAGCTGTGTGGCTTCACTGGGATGCAAATTAGGAAGGAAGCCCAAATCTGATGTAAAGAACACATCCGGAGGGATCTTCGCATCTAAAGCCAGTAGCTTTTGGTACAAACAGTAGCGCAGATTCGTGGCACTCTCGCCCGAGAGAGAGGTCGAGACACAGAGCTAGGGGAGAGACGCATGCGAGGCTATTTGGATGAGGAAGATTCTGTTTGGATTGTTCGGGTCACATTTGGAGCCTACTATGATTTATTGTGATAACCAGAGTTGCATTAAACTCTCGGCTAATCCAATGTTTCATGATAGATCCAAACACATCGACATCAGATACCATCATATTAGAGATTGTGTTCAGCGGAGAATCATGATGCTTTCATATATTCCCACGGAGGATTAGTATGCTGACATCTTGACGAAGGCGCTCACCAGGAGCAAGTTCGAATTCCACAGAGGTAGGATAGGGGTTGCAGATAATCCATATCTTGCTGAGAGGGAGTGTTGAAAATGCAGCAAGATGATGGAGCTTAGTGAAATGAAGTCGCCTTCATCTAAGTGGGCCTCGCAGTTATTTTCAAGCAGTCTATTTTTGGCACAAAGTCTATTTTTAGACATATGGATCATGGTCTATGAGTTGCAGGATGCTATTTATGGATGATTGGTCATGTTGGTAAAAATAGATGGACCTCTATTTTTAGACATTGGGCAAAATCTATTTTTAGACTGCCGGGCTAAAAATAGAATAGTCAAATATTATTAACCCTTAATAATATTTAGACTATAAACATTATCTTATCCTCTTGGAGCACTTCAGTTTGATGCTTGGATGTGGCACATGCAGCTGACAGAAGGAAATATGCTTTTCCTAAGGGTTAGTTGAGCTATCGCATGGTTGGATCAGTTAGAACCTCACGTGCGCAGCTTCTGGTGGAGTTGATGAGACGGGGTTGTTTCGAAAATGATTGTATTCCCAGAGGTTCGTTGCTATAACCTCCACAGAGCAGGGGCATGCTACTTAAGAAGGACTCACACAACCATACATGTTCATGAAAAACTAAATAGAGTAGATCGAGGAAGCTACCCGTAGGTCCTACGGTTGAAGCAGATCCCGCGGGGTCCAAACCCCCAGCAACCGTCCTTCCTTCTTAACCTGAAAGACAAGAAGAAACAAGCACGAAGAACTGGTTGTACAACATATATCTACTCTAAATGTTAGTGAAATCCATATGAAAAATTAAATAAATCATAATGAATGCTTAAATAACAATATTCTCATATATGAAAGCACACACTAACACGTATATTTCAGGAACAAGATGGTACTTCTGTATTATAAATAGCATGTACAGAAATAACAAGTGGAGAGATCACCTGAATCCTTCCACGATCTTCGAGCAGACCGTCGTCTGGATTTGTCCGCCCTTGCCTCGCTAAGACTCTTTCCAAACTGGTGCATACGAGATGACATATAGGAAAATGAGCATCTCAAGGAAACAAAGGTTTCCTGAACTGAACTGGGAAAGTGCAGGAGGCACGGGGAATCAGACTTGGATAGGGAATACCAACAGAGTATAATATCAATAAATTCTCTCTCTCCCTTAGGCCATGCACATGAGGGGTTTTTATACTCCCTCCAAGTAGTTTCAACAGTTGGAAACAGTTGGCCACGTGCTGGGGTGGTTGAACTACTTGAGTAACCATCAACCCAGCCCGAAAATAGGGAATTTTTATATATTTTTTCATAATTTTAATGGCATACGCGGAAAAGTGCAGCTGGACTCGCGTATACACGCGGAAAAGTACGGGCATAGTCGCGTATGGGGATTTTTACACCGTTTTTAAGTGAATTTGTCCAAGTCTGTAGGAATGGGTGCCCAAAACCATCAAAGCAATCATGAATCATATGAAGGTGAGAAATGATGCTATAATAGATGCCCCCTAATATATGAGGTCAGAAGGGGTACATGATGGCCGAAATGTATTATGCACATAGAAAGAACTTCGCAAGGACAAGAGAGGACTTCACCAGATTTCAGCCTGCCAAAAACCAATGAAATAAAACAGAGAGTCAACTCATGCTGAGGCGGGCATACCCATGCTCAGTCAAAAATACATCATATAGAAAGTACCGAATAGATCCAACATGTATACAATTATAGCTGAACTGAAAGTACACAATGAATCATATGAGCATGGCCCGAAAATATAAGTCTGAATCAATGTCCAAGTATCACATATAGAAAGCTGATCAAAGATGGTGCAACTGGATGTCTGATCATATAAGTAACTGAATCTCCAAGTACCGAATCATAAGAGGTGGAACAAACGGTACAATCACGCAACTCGGGAGCCAACATATAAGATGCTGCTGTACTGAACTGCAACATATAAAGGTGGACGACATCACTGGCAGAAACTGAATGGACTGTCAAAAGTGAACCGAGAAATGCTGATGCAACCCGAGGTCTTCACCGATCACTATGGCACAATTCTACACAATGGGAATAAATGAGCCGAAGTCGACCATGTGAGAAATCGTTGGATTACCGGTCAATGATGTATACCGTTAACCAACGCGAGACAACCCACCGATAATGATAATGAGTGTCAAGGTGCCCCAGTACAATCTGACAAGTGCGAATGAATGAGTTAAAGTCGAACACTTGAAAGAATCTACCAATCAGGAGGCAATGATGAATCCCCACTGTCGATAGCGAAGAGTCTGCCACTGATGACTGCAAACCCTAAGGTACTGACAAAAGACTCTAGATCTTGTTCCCAGAGCAATGAGTCAGAGTCTATGGGAAAAGATCTGCTGGAAGGAAGGCATTAAGGCATCCCACATCAGTCCAGCGCGAGTGTAACCCGCAGGCCAAGATTTGGAAGGAATTGGACGAAGTAGAGTGATGGAACCAAAACCGAAGTACGTTTCCGACGTGCACAAGATGAAGCTAGCGCACGGAAGAAACCCTCTGAACCAACCAATAATGAAAGCCGACACAGAGGCGAGAAATCCACCGATAGGGTCAAATGGAAATCAAGGTACTGCACGAATCCCAAGTGTGATAATGTGTGCTGACGTCGAACACAGGGGAAACCACTCAGTCAAAGACCCATGATGATGATCAAATGCCGAGCACGAGGTCACCTATCAATGATGGAAATAGGCCCAAGGTGCGGCTCTAGGTTTGCTCTCAGAGCAATGTGTCGTAGTCGATAAGAGACAAACCCGCCGGCAAGAAGTCAATGGGGACCTTCTCAAACCAGCACGAGCAGAAGATCAAAACATCCGATGTGATAGAACATGATACTGACAAGACCGGGAAGGCCGACTGAATAATGAGTCAAGAGACACCGCAGAATGGCCGACTCAGGCTAGACTTCCCTTGAACAAAAGTACGACTCTGTGATGACCATGGCAGTAAAAAGTGACACTGTATAAGTCTGTCTTGCAGGAGGCAAAACAAACTCTCCATATGATTGGAAGAGATAACCAATCGGGGGAGAACTGACAAGTGAAACATGGTAAAGGCTGAACCTAGGTCAAAACTAAAACCATCCCAAATGAAGGAGATATATATAAGTATATGTGCTTTGTTCAAGGGCGACAAACTGACTCTGTACTGCCATCAAAATAACGAAGATACATCCCGTTCCCGCTCTTTTTGTTATATTTGATTTTTTTGTCTTTTCATATAATAAGCCTGAAAAAGAATAAAAGAATGCTATGGTACAATGGATAGAACGAGTATCAAGAAAGCAGATGCACTAGTTCCTGGGACTGGAACAATCCTATGCTCAATGCAAGGTGGCAAAAACTGGTCAGTGATACTCAGAGGAATGTTCTATCCATGGGTACAAAGGTGTCAAGTCGTGATAGCTAAGTGCATGCAATGGTTAACTTGTACAAAAAGTCAAGGTCAAAAGTTGGCTTAAACATCGAGTCCAAATGAAGCCGGCTAAAGGCCAGGATAAACAAGTAGCCAATATGCAATGCAGTAATACAACTTAACGACACCAGGGAGCCTCTAGGGTAAAAGCCAGAAAAATGATAAGTGATGAAGAAGAAGAATGAAGCTTCAACATAGAAGACATGGCGGGACTAAAGAGGACTCCCGAGCCTACATAAAACACAGCATGGGCAACAAGTGATAGCGAGGAACTAACTAGGAAGCCCATGTAAAGGAAGGCTCTACCATCAAGTCATGATTAAATAATCGGCGAGTGAAATGGGTGTAATACTCATGACCTGATGGGATCGACCCTATGGAAAGTGATCAGTATGGAGGCTAGTATGCAAGATGCAACGAAAAGTGATTTCCCTAACCTATATGCCAGTGAAGATCATATACCTGCCGTGACGAGTCGGTAATCATGGATCAAAAACCGGGAAAAATCTCAAAATCGTCAAAATGTACCTGAAAACATACCAAACTGGGCACTTCCAAGCATCCGGGTTATGCAGCTTAAGATAGATCGAAAAAAATAAGCATAACAAGTTTTTGCGAAAATTTTCAACTTTTTAGCCATAAATAGACAAATTACCTCATATTTGGTTCATTATTGCATTGCTGATTTGGAAAAAAGTGCTCTGGAGCAAAAAACTTCTTTCGTCAAATCAGGAACAACCGACCGTCGAATCGCGCCGAAATTTCAGGTAGGCTCCTAAATCATCCTTGCAAATCATTTTGTCCGTTTGGAAATTAAAATTAAGTGAATTTTAGCTTTAAAACCCTTGCTAAAAAATGCGGACTTGCGCATACGCGGGTTCATTAAAGGAAACTCGCGTATACACGCGACTGTGCAAAGAAAAAGTCGCGTATGCGCAGGTCCGAAACTTAAAAAGCGTGGCTAATGCATGATTTAATGAAATTTGACAGGATGACAATCTCATGGAGAGAACGTGAGCATAGCGCAATTGACCAAGAGGTCATGCAAGATCGAGCAGCGCAAAATATCCTTCGGAATTGCGGATTGTTCAAATTCTTCAAAATGCCAAATATGAAAAGCAATGTTCGGTTGCTAGAAATGCTCGTGAATTACTGGGAACCAGATCAGGATTGCTTCATTATTGATCAGATGCCAATATGCATTGAAGTGGAAGATATATATTTCATCACTGGACTCTCCCGGAGGGGAGAACCAGTGGACTTGCACGGGAAGCCCCTGGGAGGGTTAACCGTGGAAGATTATGTCCACGTATATTGCGTAGAGGGTTCCAAAAAGGTTGGAACTCAGATTGCGATTAAAGATCTGAGGGATTTGCACATGAAAATCCTCTTGTTCACCATCGGCAGAGTGGCAGGATCTGACTCTCTACATCAGGCATCCAGGACGCAAATGAGCATAGCAGTAGAATGTTTGACCCTTGTGTATGATTGGTGCACAGCCCTATTACTGAACATGAAGCAACAGCGGACTTCAATCCGCCAAGCAAAGACTAAACACTTTGGCTATGGTACCATTTTGACAACATTCTTCTTTGAGAAGATACCAGCATTGAGACCCAGAGTTATCTCTACCATCAGCAGCCCGCGGGACCCAAGAATTGCCCGTTGGGCAGATATGATGAAGAGATTGGGGGGTAGTGAAGTACCCCGGACCACATGGGATGATGAGTTCTTCCTTTGGTGGGGAGAACAAATCATCGCAGTGGACGACTATCCCTATGCCGGGATGGACTTTCATGGAGATCCAGATCTAGTTCTTCCACCAGGCACAGCATGGGGCACAGTCGGTAAGTTTGCAAAAAAAAATTTGACTTATATAATTTTTTTTTTTGGATTTTTTCAAATATGTATGAAAAAATGAAAAACAAACATGTTTTTTTTGGATTCATAATGACTGACAATTCAAAATGATCATGATTCAGATGTTGGACCAGTTAGACCTGAGGGTCTCCCGCGCCACAAGCGTCGCAGAGGCGAAGCAGATACAGTGGATTCTGACAGGACTCTCCAGGCCGTGTAGAGGAACTTGGAGGGATTAACCCACCAAATACCTATGGCTGCCGTGGAAGACCTGCCGGAAGCCATCCAGAGACGGGTGGTTGGAGTGCCCCGAGACTAGGTTAGATTATTCTGCCGAGTTGTCACTGCGGTCACGTTCTATAGGAACACGACTTTTGGGCAAGGACCTCAGGAGTAGACAGATATTATGTATTAGATGACTGTATAGTTTTGAGACTGAACATGATGGGGGCATAAGCCCAAGTTTTGTATGACCTTATGGATCCAAATTTTGTAAATTTTTTGAACATATTGATGATATATATACAGCGATATTTGTTGTGCTGTGATAAATGTATCAAATGTATGATGTTTTTTATGATTAAAATTTATTGTATGGAATGATTAATATGCCAATCCAATGCTTGATTAGCTAATGAGTCAGCAAACCAATTGTCAGCTCGAGTAATATGAATGAAAGTTAAAAATTGAAATTACCTTTGTAACAAACGTACCCTCAAGAACAATCGTAATAAAAATGGATCTCGTACCCGATAAGTGTTGTTCAACTACGACACCACCAGCTGAGAGTCCAAGAAAACTACCAATGAATCAACACCCAAAGATATTGCCTCCGAGAGTAGATGAACAACTGCAGTGTATTCTGCTATATTATTGGAAGCAGGACCAATGCAGACCCCTCTTGATACCAACAGCTGACCGGAAGGATAATGAAGCACCCAAGCCGCGGAAGCTAAGTTCCGGGTGTGTCTACTAGCACCATCGTCGAAACCATAATGACTCATGACATCAACACAACCTGCCAAAGCAGATCAAAAACATCACCATCCCATCAAAAATCGAAAATCAAACAGATATGTACAAGACAAAAAACTACTATATACAAAAGCAACATGCCAGGCCAAAGCCTAGGCATAATACTTCTTCAAATAGAGCCCATTTCGGGGCTCCAGCAACTCGTTCCCTTCGAAATCAACCAAGGTGTAAGCTCCTTTCTTAAGAACTTTTTTAACGATATAGGGGCCATACCACCTAGACTTAAATTTTCCTACCCCCAAGGCATCCTTTTCTTGGGCATAGACCAAAACAAGGTCACCTTCCGAAAATACCCTAGGCTTGATCGCCCTATCATACTGAACTTTAACTCGGTTTTTATGTGCTTCATTCATCGTGGCAGCATCCCGACGCTGCTCATCGAGATGTTCCAAATGAAGGAGCCATTCTGCAAGACTAGCTAAGCCGTTAAGTTCAATGAAGCATCCTGTTATAAATAACCCTGATACCCAATTAGGAAATACGGATTCCACCCCCAGGCACCACCGAAACCCGAGTAAAGCCGCCAGAAGCTGATCGATGTCCTGTATGCCCAAAGTGCAGGATATAGCATGATATGCCAATTGGATCGAGATTTATTGATTTTCCTTTGAAGAATTGTCTTCAAGGATTTATTCATGGCTTCCACTTGCCAATTGACCTGAGGATAATACGAAGATGAATGCTCCTGCCGGAAACCTAATTTTAGAGCCAACTCAGCCATCATGCTATTCTGAAAATAACCGCTTGCGCATCAAAGGACAATCTCTCTAGAACATCAAACGAGCGATAACCCGGTTGAAAAGAAGTAGCCATAGCCTCACCCCATCGTTCCCAAAAGTACGCATAGCTTCGACTTCCACTTCGTAAAGTATTCATCAAGTATACATTAATGTACCAGGACTTTTATTTCAAGGCGGGTTACAAGTAGTATAATCAATACCCCACTTTGTAAAGGGACCGACAATAATGACTAGAAAAAGCGGAGCTGGATGAGCGCGCATTTTTCGAGTATAGACCTGACACGGATGACACTTTTTGACCGATTCAATACAATCCTTAAAAATCGAGGGCCAAAAGTACCCAGCACGCAAGATCTTTTGGGCTGTAGCAAGCCCAGATAAATGACCCCCACAAGCTCCACTGTGAGAATCATTGAGCACAGCCTCAGCTTCTTCGAGAGTTAAGCAGCGTCTTAGGATTGAATCAACCCTTCAACGGTATAAAGCATCACCAATAATCAAATAATTCTTGGCCAAGTGACGCAACTTACGACGCTCATCTTTCAAAAAAGTTAAGGAAAACTTTGCAGTCTGGAGATATACAACGATATCCCCGTACCAAGGATCCTGTGAAGAGATAAGAAACAAGTGTTCGTCCGAAAAGGACTCATCATAGATCATCTCTTCCCCACAGGGCAACTCAAAGATCAATTCCGCAAAAACTAATGATTTCTTGGATTTGGCAGACAGAAACTCGAGATCAAATTCCTATAGAATCACAATCCATCTATTATACTTGCCCCCAATCACTCGCCTACTAAGGACAAACTAAAATGGATTGGCAGCTGCCAAAAAAAAAGTTTTGCGAAGAATAATGTAATGCCGGAGTCGCTGCACAGCATGAACTTCTGCTAAGGCTAACTTTTCTATCGGAGTGTACCTAAGTTCAGGTCCTACCAGTCCTCGACTAAGGTAGTAAATAACATGCTCTGCAAGAGCATCATCTTCCTGAACCAGAACCATACCGATGGTAGATTCGCCGTCGCTAGATACAAAAGTAGCCCCCGCTATAATCGTGGACTCAAGAAAGGAGCGCAGGTCATTGCCTTTTTCAAGGCATCGAATGAGCGTTGAGCATAGTCGTCCTAAAGAAAAGGAACTCCTTTCTTCAACAGTCTCATATATCCCTTTGTAATCTCAGCATAGTTGACGATAAACCTCCGAAGAAAATTAGACTTCCCTTGGAGACTTTGAAGCTGACAGATGGAAGACGGGGGAGGCAACCGAAGTATTGCCTCAACCTTGAAGGGATCTACCCTTATCCCTTCCCTAGACACAATAAATCCCAACAGACGACCGGATGTAACCGCGAAAACGCACTTGTTCAGATTCATTCGAATCTTATAAAAACGACATCTTTCAAATATTTTCCGGAGGTGACCAGGATGATTCATCCTCTTTCGAGAATGAGCAGCTAGATCATCTAAGTATGCCTCGATAATATTTTTGATGTCGTGGAAGGCGTAAGACATGGCCCGCTGAAAAGTAGATCGAACATTTTTAAGACCAAAAGGCATTTTCTTGTATGCAAATGTACCCCAGTGACAAATAAATGTAGTCTTATGTTGATCTTCTGGACGGATAGTAATTTGATTATATCCAGAAAACCTGTTCATGAAGGAGAAAATCTCATTACCGGCACACTCGTCAATGATCTGATCGATGAATGGTGTGGGGTAATTGTCTTTAGTACATGCCTTATTTAGGTCTTTGAAATCGATGCACACTCGAATCGTTCCTTGCTTTTTATCTACGGGAACGGGGTATGAAACCCATTCAGTCATAGGAACTGGGAAAATGAATCCCGCCTTAAGCAGCTTTTCAACTTCAGCTTTGATAGTTGCTGCCTTCCTAGGATTGACCGAACAAAGTTTTTGCCTGACCGGCTTAGCGTTTTCATATGTCTTGATGTCATGCTGGACAATAGATGGGTCTATGCCAGGCATTTCCTCATAAGACCAAGCAAATACATCCCTATACTCTTTGAAGAGCTCGGTGTAAATTTGAACCTTCTCACGGAACACTACCCAATGAAGACATTCTCGATAATATTGGGATCCCTGGAAATGTTCACCGGGATAGTAGGAGAGATCACAGCCATGTTCCCTTCAGTATAAACCTGTGTTGGTGCTAAGGGGCTCAAGACTGGGTGAACAGGACTAGGAGACTGAGGACTTGGAAAACTTGATTCTACTTCGCTCAAGTCAGGTAGGAAGTAAGACCGATGATGCAAATCATCCCACGGTCTATCTATACCCGTCATTGCTTCCAGGATGGCCTCTTCAAATGGAAGAGTGGTATCTAGACAATCCTGGGCAGAAGAAGAAGTAAGCGTCCAAGCCGGAGCCACATCACCATCCAACTCTTCCGATGAAAGAGGAGCTGGAACGGATTCTGCAGTGTCAACAATAGACTGATATGCAATCTCAACCTGCAAATCGGAAATGCCATTCCACCACTCGACTCTCCTTCCCCTCTAATGTTGCAATAGGGGAAGGTAAGGTCCAAGGGTCCGAAAAATAATGAGCCCGAAAGAAATTTCTCGAAGAGGAGCCTTAGAGGATGAAATTGCATTAATATGAACCGTAGGAGGAGGAATATCAAAATTACCCATCAAGGAAGAATACATTCCAACTCCTAAATTCTCAACAGGCGCCTTAGTATTATCCAACTTTGGAATAGATGAGTCAGAAGACGCATTCGGGTCCACCGGAGGACAGTCCAGTTGATCCATTGTAGCAATCCTCCCTTCGTGGGGGAAACATATAATTCGAAATAATGAGGATGCAATGGTATCCATCTCATAAATCCAATTCCTCCCTAGCAGAAGGTTGTAGTCCAAGCTTGCATCCACTACCTCAACCTCTATATTAACAGTTTTTCCCCCAACACAGATGGGCAAAGCCGGGACAATACCATGGGGTCTGTGAGAATGACCATCGAATGCAGTCAGAAGAGTGGTATATGGAACAGCTTTGGGCGATCCAATTGTCTTCCAACATGTGAGAGACATCACGCATTTGGAAGCACCCTCATCAACGACCGTTCGAAAGATATTGCACTTCCGGTACGATGATTTAATATGAAAATCCATGTGATGAGGAAGTCTCTTCTTAAAATTAGTCATATCGAAAGTAATCAGAAGAGATTTTTTCGGATCAACAGCCCCAATGGCAGTGAGCAAAGCACTGCGCTGAGCCGGACAAGACTGGAGTACCTCTAAAGCAGACATAGCACAAGGACTCTGCACCAGATCTTCTACAATCGAGTAGTTCTCAAGGTGCCCTCGTATTCGGAGCTAATCGTCGTATCGTCACGATGCTTAGTATCCGAGGCATAGAATCAACAGTAGGCTTCGTAATGTGAAGCAGCTCAGTAGCATCAGGGACTTCCTTAGCTTTCGAAGACTCTTCTCCGCCATAATCACAGGATCTCGTAGCGATATCCGCGTG
This sequence comes from Pinus albicaulis, assembly GCA_034641835.2. Taxonomy (NCBI): domain Eukaryota; kingdom Viridiplantae; phylum Streptophyta; class Pinopsida; order Pinales; family Pinaceae; genus Pinus; species Pinus albicaulis. Next base: position 989,383,686 of record CM076570.1, read on the forward strand.
AGCACTCATCATGAAAATGTTCGATGGAATTTCCCCTTCCCCGGGCACCTCCAAGAGGAAGCCCGTATTCTTGTTCGCGCCAACAACTAATCACACACGCCTTTGGGAAAAGGGTTTGTTAATGGCCACCGGGAACCAGAAGAATTTCATTGGCTAACAAGCGTCGAGTATCCCGAATTTATGCGTGTGTGGAGATGGTCTCCACACATGCGTCTTTTCATGGAAATCCTCACTTTCTTTTTTCCTTTCGACCCTCACCAACACGCTGGTTGTTGGTTTTATTTGCATTACCCTTCCCGTTCTTGCCCTTCTTCTTGTTATTTCATCCCTTCTTCTTCCCTTCAGGTTGTTGATTTCCTTTGGGATTAGAAGCTTGGACAACATTTATGGACAAAGACTGGGAAGGCGATGACTCAGCAGGCACAGCCTGACCAGAAGGAGCAGATTGTAACAACAACCGCTGCAGTTGAGTAAGCAGGCTGGCTGCACCACTATTGATCGATCCGAGAAGCCCATCACCATGCGGACTAGGCTTAGTTTTGGATAAATCTAATTTGGAGTGAGGAGCATTGGGAAAATATTTATAAAGGACCCCAGACTGAGAATAGATCAGTTCCAGCTGTTGGGCCCTAAAATGGCCTCGCTCGTAAAATACCCCAGATAGGGATACATCCTTTTGAAATGTCCGATCGTTGGTAGATTTCGAAAAACCACTCGAGAAGGAATTCACCGAATATGAGCTTTAATAAGCCTTTTTCCTCTTCTCCTCCATTCCCTGAAATGTGATCGGCAATGTGTGTTGCCTCATCCCCGCTTAAAATGAAGCCAGGAGTTCGACCCTAGAACAACATTCCCGATGCCGGTGCATACAAGTTGGCTTAGAAATGTGATAGCCGCTCTCCAAATATATCTAAACTACCCTCATGAGCCTTTACATACCATTTGTACAAGTTTCCGTTAGGTGCGTTGAATAATCTCAACCTAATCGAATCATCGATCGGTGGAGTTCGAAGAACATGGGTGGAAAGTGGTATTGTGGTCCTTCGGATCTTCGCAAGAATTTGTTTCAAAAAGAAACATGTCCTCGAAGGAAGTTTGGTTGGGACCGGAGGCCACCCCGAACTATAACGAATCGGGTCATTAGTCAACTTCGACAAATCTGGCAAGTTTAACGTTGCCAGAAAAGGTAAGCGAGGCGGAGCCTGAGGATTCCATCCTTGATGGGATGGATTCCCAACATTCTGAAAAGAATAGCTTGGATTTGATGAGGCACCAGGTTGCCAGAAAGGACTCGTAGAAAACGGAGAAGAACCTCCTCCCCACGCCGAGTTACCAAAGCCCAGACCAGTTCCCCCCGCTGAAGTATTAAATGAAGAGGAGAGCCCCTGGTAGGGGTTCCAAGCATTAGACAGAGGAGAAAAAGACTGATAAGCACTCGATGAAGGGAAAGAAGCATTCCCTTGATGACCTACGTAAAATTGATTCCTTGCCCCTGCTGTAGTAAACACAGGATTCCACCCTGTAAAAGTAGTCGAACTTTTCCCCCCAGACCAAGGGTTGAAACTCTGGGTCTGGGACGTAAACGGAAACGACCCTAAAGAAGGATTGGAACTAGGAATGTGTCCAGTCCCAAAGGGGAAACTTTTAAATGAAGCTGATCCACTAGCCATGTTAGACATGGGCGTAGATCCAGCTGAAGCAGCAGAAAAGGAAAAAGAGGGGTTCCCACTAGAGGGGAACCCTGAACAGAAGGGACCAGAATGAGAAGCATGTGCTTGGGTGAACCCAGAGCCAAACACAGCAGCACTAGAAGCAATCGAAGATGAATCAATAGTGCCCCCTGCTTCAACAGAAGCAGGGGTCTGAATGCCTGCAGCACTCACAGTAGAAGACGCGTTCCCAGTCGTGGCCATCGAAAGATAAGAATGATACGGAAGATCTAGCGGTCTCTCCGACTCAGGTCCGATGTACTGAACAACGAATGGATAATCAGGAGGAAGAGGAGATGGACCTGTAGCAGGAGGCTCAAGTATGTCTTCGATTTGAAAATCTTCTTCCCGAGGAAACAAAACTCGCGAGGTGAGCGGAACGCTCCTCTCGGGACCGACACCAGAATCAGCTATGAAACCTTCAGACCTTTGTGGAGGATCTCTCTCCACTGCGTCAGACGCCACAGGGTGGTAACCACCTGCTAAATCGCTCCTACGCCTTTTCGAAGAAGGCTCTGGACTCTCGGGAGATAACCCCCGGATTCTCCTCGATCGTCGAGGCGCTTGATCAGCCACTTTTATAGATTTTAAATTAGACTCAAAAAAGTGAAAAGCTAGGCAAGCTAGGAGCAAAGAGCACTCTCTAAAATAAAAATCCCTGAGATACAGTCAAGCAAACAACCTCCAAGTATTTCCGCTCCGGGTGATGAGGACCGGACACCAAAATACAGGAAAGCGAAATATAGGACCTCCTGAAAGCAGTCTGGGATGATTAGGGCCCAGAACAACTAGCGAAGGTATCAGAAACAGTTACGCCGACCTCCTAACGACAACCTTTGCCGGCACAAGCACCCAAGCTTCGCAAGGGCACCCCCCAGAAGTACTGTTGAAAGTGATGCGACGTTTGCCTCAGGTACCACGGGTATTCCCCCCCGCAGTCACCTGTGTGGAACCTAGGAGTGGAAACTATGGGCACCAATCCATATCAGAAGCCGGGCGGAACGGTCTTGAGGTCAGATTCAGCCAATCGGAGAGGGGGTATCCCTCTTCTTAGCCTTCACTTCCCCTCGCGCTTGACTCTCTGGAGGAGAGCTTTCCCGGTCCACCTAACGGAGTTGGATTTCGCTCAATTAATCAACTTCTATGTTATGTTTGAGCGGCCTTGGAGAGTTAACTCTCCACTCACCTAATCCAAGGCCCTACAACCTAGCTAGTTGGTGTATGACACTTAGAAAACTTGCTAGTTGATTTTAGATTAAATCGCTTATTTTAATGGGCTGTTATGTTAAGTCACAAGGATGCGGAGATGAAACGTATGGTGTTTTGACGCAAAAGAAATTAATAAAAACCTAACTACATGCAAATGCAGTTATTGTCTTTCGATGAAAAGCAATCTCTATACAGGTTCTACGAGATTAAAAATTGTATTTTTTCTTTTCAAATAACAAACTCACACTCACAAAAACTATGAAACTGACTAAATGATTAAGTGCACCTAATGCAAATCACTACAAGCATGCAAATTCTAAGATGCAAAACTCTCCTAAAGCAGAGTGAAATTTCCCAAAAGCTCCTTCAGTTTTAACTCTTTTTGGTTGTCCAGAAAGCTACTTCCCGAAAACAAGAACTCTTAATATAAAGACACCAAAAATGCTTAAAAACAAGAAGAAGAAATCAATGATAACTTCTCCCCAAAATCAAGCCAAAAACCAAAGCAAGAAACCTCACAAAAGCTTCAAAAGATATGGCGAAACGAAAACAAAAATGCAACAACAAAACCAAAAACAAGACAAAATGTTTTTTGAGTTTTTGAAATGCAAAAACAAAAAACAAAGCAAATGTTTTTTGAGCTTTTTAGTTTTATAAAGAAAGAGCTCGAAAAGACCAAGCAAAACTATCAAAATCCAAACCAAACAAGACTGATTTTCAAGCACAAACTTCAACAATGCTCCAAACCTTATAAGGCTAACTAGTAGCAAGATCAATAAGAGAAAAAGAAGACAAGAAAACTCAGCCACTCAGCCTAGAAGAATAGTGCAAACTCGTCGCAAACAAAAACTTCGAAGAAGCAAGAAAAACTCTTCAAAAGTTGCAACAAGACCTAGCCTACTGAACTCAAGAAAACCAATCAAGAAACGAGCAAAAATCGTAGTGCCAAGAAAAACACAAAGACAGGAAAGATTAAATGAGCAGGAGCTCACTGTTCTGATAAAGCAGAACAGCCAAGAATGCTCAGAAAGCTATCTCGGTACTCAAACCAGAAGTGCCAGCACCAGAAGCAACACTTTGCCAAAAAGACTAGTTTTCAATCAAACGAAAGAGAGAAAAGACTAGAAACCACTTCCTTCACAATCCAGAGAGTACAAAGACACTGTAGAAACAGGTATCCACAGCCAGAAAGGACCAAAAAGTCAAGAAATCCAAAAATTCAAAATCTGCCTAGGTATACGCTACTTCACAGTTTAGCAACAAGCGTGTATACGCGACTGTGCTAAGGGAAACTCGTGTATACGCGGGTCCCTTTAGACAAACTTGCGTGTATACGCGAATGTGTGCAGAAAAAGCGCGTATACAAAGGTAAATAATGAAAAAACAAAAAGGACAAGCCTGGATAAGAAACCAGGACTTCAGACTGACTGAGAAAAAGTAAACTGGACTGCAAATGAAAGTTAAAACTGTCGGCAACCTACCAAACAGCTGAAACCACCCAACAGGGGAGTCACAAGAATGTGATCCCCAGCGGAGTCACCAGTTCTGTTTCGGGGAAAATCACCCTAGAGGTTCGTTGGGTTACAACCTCCACAGAGCAGGGGCATGCTACTTAAGAAGGACTCACACAACCATACATGTTCATGAAAAACCAAATAGAATATATCAAGGAAGTTACCCGTAGGTCCTACGGTTGAAGCAGATATTGCGGGGTCCAAACCCCCAGCAACCATCCTTCCTTCTTAACCTGAAAGACAAGAAGAAACAAGCACAAAGAATTGGTTGTACAGCATATATCTACTCTAAATGTTAGTGAAATCAATATGAAGCATTAAATAAACCATAATGAATGCTTAAATAACAATATTCTCATATATGAAAGCACACACTAACACGTATATTTCGGGAACAAGATGGTGTATTATAAAGAGCATGTACAGAAATAACAAGTGGAGAGATCACCTGAATCCTTCCACGATCTTCGAGCAGACCGTCGAACGGATTCGTCCCGCCCTTGCCTCGCTAAGACTCTTTCCAAACTGGTGCATACGAGATGACATATAGGAAGATGAGCATCTCAAGGAAACAAAGGTTTCCTAAAATGAACTGGGAAAGTGCAGGAGGCACGGGGAATCAGACTTGGATAGGGAATACCAACAGAGTATAATATCAATAAATTCTCTCTCTCCCTTAGGCCATACACATGAGGGGTTTTTATACTCCCTCCAAGTAGTTTCGCCGCTTCCAAATACCGCCACGGGCCGGGGTGGTCGAACTACCCAACCGGTGTACCATCAAACTCAATATAAATAATAAATTAGGGATTTTTTATATATTTTTTAATCATTTTAATGGCATACGCGGAAAAGTTCGTGCGTACTCGTATACACGCGGAAAAGTACGGCATGCAGTCGCGTATAGATTTTTGCGCGTTTTTATGAATTTGTCCAAGTCTCGTAGGAATGGGTGCCTGTAAAGCCATAAAAAATAAATCATGAATCATATGAAGGTGAGAAATGATGCTATAACAAAAGTTGGTGATGGTGTTCGGTTTAACTTAGTCAAACTAGTTGTATTTAGTCTAATTGATTAATACACTAGTGAAGAGTGGTGTGAATTAATTATTAATTAATTCACTAATTATAAACTCATTAATCAACTAAAGAATACATCAGTTAACTTCAGTGCATGGACAGTTTCAGTGGAGACCAGTGAAGAGATAGGTGAAAGAGCAGTGTGACTATCAGTTGCGACTATATTATTGCATGATTTGCAACAACCAGTGATTGGAGATTCCAATGAGGATTGCGCAATACAAGCCAGGGGATTCAAACTTGGATCTCATTCATTCACATCTTGGATTGCGCAGTAGAGGCAGGCAGACTTGTGGAGGAGATTTGAACCTGTGACTTGTTCAAATCTGAGCTAGTTTGTGTGTAACTTTTGGAGATAGTACTGAGTACTTGTGAGGAGTATTGTACTATGATTGTTACATGTTCTCTATCATTATAATATACAGATAGTTGGGGGTTTTCAGGTGTATGCTTTCCCCATTACATACCGTGTCAGATGTGTGCTTGATTCTATTTTAATGTGCGTATGCAATCAGCTTTTAATTTCGGTGATATTGATGATCAACAGAAGAGGTTGTATTGTGCATGAAGCTTAAATAGTGTACCAGATAATCTCGGTGAATAATTCAGCTATTATTCCAAATTTCTACAAAGTTGTATTAGAAATATCTTGCTGGTGTGTTGTTGTTATGTTTGACAAAAGAGGAAACCATGAAGGTGATTAAAGAATACCATGAATGCTTGTGTGGAGGTCATTACAGCTGGAAAGTAACTGCTCATAAGATTCTTAAATCGGGTTTTTATTGGCCCTCTTTATTTTCTGATGTATACAAAACTGTTAGAATTTGCCATAAATGCCAATTGTTTGCAGAAAAGTAAAGGTTAGCTCCTTTACCTCTTATTCCTGTGATTATTGAAGAACCCTTCAGACAATGAGGATTGGATTTCATTGGAGAGATTAATCCACCATCAAGTGGGCAGTTTAAATGGATTCTAACTACTACTGATTATTTTACAAAATGGGTAGAGGAAATTCCTACTAGAAAAGCAAATGATTTGGTTTTGATGAAGTTTTTAGAAGAGAATATTTTTAGCAGATTTGGATGTCCAGTAAAGATTGTAACAGACAATGCTCAAGTATTCAACTCAGTCAGGTTCATAAATTTTTGTCAAACTTATAATGTAATATTGTCCCATTCTACAGCATATCACCCTCAAGGAAATGGATTAGCAGAATCATCTAATAAAACATTGGTGAAAATCTTGAAGAAAACAATCAATGAGAACCAGAAGGATTGGGATTCAAAGCTGATTTATGATTTGTGGGTAGTGAGGATGAATACTAGAAGATCCACTAGTAAGTCACCTTATGAAGTGGTATATGGTACTCAGGATTTGTTTCCCACTCAGCTAGCAAGACCAGTAATATCTTTTCTTCAAGATGCTCAAGAGGAAATTAATGCCTTGATCAGAAGACTAAATAAGGTGATAGAATTGAGTGAAAGTAGAAATAAAATCAGAGACAATTTGGTCAGTTATCAGGAGAAAATGAAGTCCATTTTTGATAGAAAGGCAAGAGAAATCATGTTTCAAACTGGAGATCTGGCATTAAGATGGGATACCAGAAGGGAAGAGAAAGGGAAAGATGATAAACTTGATCCTTTATGGTATGGTCCTTACAAAATTTCTGAAGCCAGATCAAATAACACTTTCATGCTGGAAAATCTTGATGGAGAAGCAGTAGAATTTCCTGTGAATGGGCAGTATTTGAAACATTATTTCCAGCACTAAAAGCAGTTAGTCCATCATTGTAAATATTCAGTTTTCTCTCACTTTATATTTCTCATCAAGCAATTTTTTACTCCATGCCCGAAGTGAAGGCATTGATCTGTAGGTTCTTAGTGTTTCGTGGCAAAAAACACTATCCCCAGGTGGAGCCAGATGTTGTGGATCAGTTGCATATCCTTTTATTTTTCAAATATAAAAATTAGAAATTGTTGAAAAATATGTTGAAGTATCAAAATTCTTATACTTTAGCATGAAAAATATTTATGTTCGCTATATCTGAGTTAAATTTTAAGCATTTAAACTTTATATAAGTGAATTCCGCTTTTGATGCTTAAAGATCAATTGATTTGTTGGGCGAAAAGCATTGATGATAAAAGTTCTTATCAAAAGGCCCAACCCGCGAGCACAATCAGCGCACAAGATATCGAGACGAGTGCCTCCGTAGTTGACTAGGTTGATTGTGGGGACAAGAGAGATGAATGGTGGATATTGAGTGCGGGGGCACCAACCAAAGTTTTCCTCTGTACCCCGGGAGCCCTTGCAGTGACGTAAGATGCTAGGTTGTTCACAGCTGTCTTCCACATCGGGTGGAATCAACGGCTCGTTGGCGCATCTTGTTAGCATAAAATTTAAAAGCCGCGCCACCTATTTAAAGAATATTTTCATTTGTTTTTCAAATCATTTGTAATTTTTTGCGCTGCATCCTGTTTCAGTTTTCCGTCACCTGCATAAATTTGACCACCTTGTGAATTGTTCTTGCGGAAATTTTCAGCCATGGCTAAACGGTCGTCTCTATCATGTTCAACTAGTCATATCCCTCTCATGGATATTGAGAGGGATATTCAAGATACTATATGTTCTGTAATTCACCTTACTTTCTATCAACAAGTCATCTTGAATGATAATGCTTCCCCTATTTATTCTGCCATGGTCAAGTCCAGAATTCTTTCTGCATGCATTCCAAAGACCCATCTTTTCCTTGAATTTATCTATTGGTTGGTGTCAGTCATGTATCTTGGGAAGTGTTTTCTTATGAATTCCCAAGGAGAGAACGTACTGTAAGTGTCCACCCAGTTAATCCGCCAAGCCCTTTTCTATCCTGAGTCAGAGTCATCCATCCAGTTTTCTGACGATTTGCTGGTACATTATTATGATAATCTTGCAGGTGAAGAGTTTAATCAGTTCATGTTTTATTTGAAACCTGACACGAAGCATTTTTAGCCAGACTGTAAAGAGTTTGCTATGGAGGTTTTTGACGCAGAGACTCGTCCTGTATTAAGTAACATTGCAAAAATTCTGGGTAAAAATGATGATAATACAATGGACAAATCAATCCTAGGGATGTTTTCCATGATGATGAAGCCAGGAATGGTGCTGGATATTCCATCATATTGGCAGGAAGCAATCAATTCACAGCTAATGAGCCTTTCATTAGCAGGTTCTTTCAAATTTCCTTCATTGATTGTATACTTGTTCTTATATCAGAATGTGGAAGAATTCATGCATTTAGGTCTAAATATTATGGATGCAAACAAAACAAGGCAATCAGTGATATTCTGGACAAATGTAGTTAGAAGGGAGCAAAATGAGGTTGGATTGTTTTATTTTTCTAGCTATTACATGTCAGTTGCATATAAAATATTGAATGGAGTTCTTCCTCCCTGTTTTTTACCTAAAGCTCAGGAGTTCTTGCATTTAGGAACCGATTGCAAGTTTGGAGATTGGTTTGTTTTTGAAGATTACTATGAAATAAGGCTGTATGGAGAAAGTGTTGAGCCTTATAGACTCCCAACTTTTATACCAATGAGGTTTTTTTCTTTAGAGTTTATTAGACAGAGCCTAAATGTTGATCAGGTTCACTTTGTGCCTATGAAAAAAGGATATATGTATAAATTACCCATGATTGTAGGCCTTTTCATAGTCAATATGAGGCAGGAATTTGATGAAGTAACAAGAATGTTAGATGAGATGCATATGCTACTAGGAGAAAGTTGGGCTTATGACCCTTATGGTGTAATTTCAAATAGAAGAATTGAGAATGGGTACTCTGCTTTCATTCATGAAAGTAGGCCAGAATAGGAGAAGGTAGCAAGTAAAGGTGTGATGAGTTCAGTAGGTGCAAACATTCAGACTCCTGTCATAGCAGAGAAAACAAATAAAAGAAACAAAGAAGTGGTTATTGATCTAGATGATGAGAAGCAGGGAGCCAAGAAGAGAACAAAGTTTGCTGAAGAACCTACATCTAATTCACCTGGTTTTTCTTTACATTTGGGAGAAGAGAAAAATGCTCCTGCTTCACCTAGGAGTCATGAAGCCTCTCATGAACAAGTGCCTTTGATCAAAAAGATGTTTTCACAAATTAAGGAAAGAAATCAGAAGATGAAGGCCATCATGGAGGCCCAAGCTGAACATCAAGTTGCTGCTGATCAAACAAGATTGTTGACTGTAATGGATCTCGAGAAAGATCAATTTAGAATTGCCCTGTCACATCCTACAGACATGTCAATTGGTTCTTCCAACAATTTGAACACTATAAATGTGACTGTTGATGTGAAGAAAATTCCACTAATGGGTAAAATGAATTTGCATATGCAAACAGGTCAGTTGATTGTAAATGACCTCACAAAGACTAATGCAATGGCAATAAAGGCAGAAAATATGTTGGGGAAAGTAATTAAATAATTGAAGTTAGAGAAGGCTAACTCAAGAGCCTTAACAGTTCAGAATGAGGAATTGAAAAAAATCATTATAAAGATTGGAGTAGACCCTAGTGACAAGACTGTTGTGCAGAAATTCATGCAAAGTTCTGAGGTAGAAATATCCACATTGAGGAAAAAGATAAAATTACCTACTGGAGAACATTCAATGGCTGCATAAGTTGCAGAGGTAGAGAAGGAAAAGGAAAATCTTTTACAGTAACTCATGCAGAAAGATGGAGAAATCTCCAAAATAAAGAAAACTTCAATTTCATTGCAAAATCATATTGATAACCATAATTGTACTTTTCTTTTTCCTATAGGTAATGAAGATCCTCAAGCACGGATTGTTCAATTAAATACTGAGTTGCAGATGGCTGAAAGAGATCATAAGAAGGCTCAAACATATCTGGAGACTGCAACAAAGTTGATTAAAGTCATAGAAAATGAAGCTAACAAGTGCAAAATGGATTTCCGAAATGCTGAAGCTGAGATTAAAAAACTCAAAGAAAGAATGAAAGGAAATCTCTCACTGATACAAGCCAAAGACATCATTTGGACTGATATCATTTCAGAAATGAAATCTAATTGGTGCTTCTTGATGATAGTTGCAAAAGAGAAAAGTCTTATTTTAGAATGTGAAGAACCAATTATGTCTGATAAACAAAAAGAAATTAATAGAGTCATTTGGGCCAGAAGATTCATTGATTTTATTAACTCTAAATCAGATCATGAATTAGAGGAGAATGACATGCAGGACAAAATGTTGTATGCAGTAGAAATTAACAAAATGATTGTCAGAAATTATCTCAGAAAGGCTGTAGAAAAGAAGCTAATGGAAATCAAGGAAGCAGTAAATCAGTTTGATAAGTCATTTGACAAAATGACAAGAGTAGGCTTGCCATCATGTTGGGGAGCTTAAGGAAATCTTTTGCCATGGAATTATTATGAGAACTTACTAATATTGACAAAAAGCAAAGTTGATAACAGGCATGAAAAGACTCATGTGCTGAAAGGAGAAACAATGGTCAACTTCTTGCAGAGACATTTTCAACTATTGTGGATGGTAAAGACTCTTTTCACAGAAAGGCCATCCTATAATCGAATTACTGCATTCAAATTGGAATATCAAAATCTGACACATTCATCTAGGACGAAGGTAGAAATATGGAAAAAGTGCAGAACTTGGACAATAAACCTGCCAAAAGGATCAACATCAAAGAAAAAAAAATCAGTTGACCCAGAAAAAGAAGCCACATCATCAACAATTCCTATAGATTAGTATATTTATTTTATATTATTTTCTGAAGACAGTGTAATTGTAATAAGACATTTTCAAGGCATGTAATAGACAGCCTTCGAAGTCTTAAGTAGTTTTGGTAGTTAGGATTGGTTACAGTAGTCCCAAACTACTTTTTACTGTATTTAATGTAATTTTCAAGAGAAGGAAAGGTTATGAGTTTTGGACCTTCAGACAATTATTTTTGTACTCAGGGATTCAAAGATTAATGAATGAGTAAGCAAGTTTCTAGCATTTTTTTTATGTTGAAATGTATTCGAGTTTACATTTTGTGTTTTCTATCTATGAATAAAACAAAGTTATGAGCAGTAGGTCTCTTTTTACTTCTGTATGTAAGAGTTAAAAACCTTAATTGGCGCTCCTTTGTTTTAACTGTTTCTTTCATATTTTTCTTCTGGGGTTTGGGATGATATTTTCTGTATAAACAACATATCAGTTTGGGCTTCTTCTTTCATTTCTTCTAGTCACTTCATTCAACATCAACAAATGGTAGCATTGTGAGGTATTCATCATATTTGATATTTAAGGGTTTGATCATAAATACTTGAGGGTTAATAAAATAGAGACATATATATTCGTGACATAATCATATAAATGTCTTAAGCATTGATTCCTTATCACAGCTAAGGGATTGTCTCTTAAGGTACAACAACTTCCATGCCTTTATTCAAACCATCTATATTAGCTTCCACGCTTTTCTTCAAAACATCCATTTCGTTTTTTGTTGCTCTTTGCGAGAGCGAATTTTGGTGCACTTGCTCTTTTAATTTTGATAAATCATGTTGCAATTCTTCATCTTCATGAGTCATCGTAGAGTAATATGAGGGCTTAATGGGTGTTGAATTCTTTTTAGGAGGCATTTTAGAACCCAATACTGATATCTATGCTCAATAGGCCTTTGGAATCACTTAAAACTAATTTTTCAAACAAGACTTATGCAGTTTGAAAAAAAATACACACATTTTTCTTGATTTTGAGGAGCTCAATATTGAAACTGAATTATCTCTATGATTTCTGATCTTAAATATCTAAAATTTGGCCCTGAAGTAGCCCTATGAATATTCTTTCAAATTCCACAGGTCTGACCTGATTTGGATTCTTTAAGACAAAGATATGCCCAATCTCCTATGATGACCTAATTATGGACTGGTTCAGTAGAGAAAAATTGTACGACTTGCCACATGTCATTGTTTCTTCCTTCGGCTCTGAAATTGATATAGAAGAAACTACAGTCCATGTACCTGTGGCTCCTTTTTACAAAATTCCAATCCAATGCTCAGAGAGAGAGTTATAACGATTTTCCCACGGTCACCTCTTTGAGATGAAATTTGGGAGCCTGAAAAATCCCTAAATTCCACATACCATATCTCTGAATATATTGTGAATCTAGCTCTGAATGTTTTCCACGACATTCCTTAGGATTGCGGCTTCGCTCTATGAAATTTTCAGCTTCTGAACCCTCACAGAAAAAAACGTTATAGCGAAAATTCCACGATGACCTGTTTAGGTTAAATTCATGAGCCTGCAAAAAATCCCTAACTTGCACAGATCATATCTCCGAAATATTGCAAAACAAGATCTGAAATTTTTCCACGGTGTTCCTTAGGATTTCGGCTTCGCTCTATAAAAATTTCAGCTTTTGAACCTTCGTATAAAAAACGTTATAGCGAAAATGCCACAATGACCTGTTTGGAGCAGCGAAACCTTAGAATTCAAAGCTCTGATACCAAATATTATGGAACCAGCTCCAAAAATAGAAGAAAAGAGAGATCAATGCCTTATAAATAGCCACTTCGAGGGGGAAACCTCCAATACATTACATAAATGAACAATTCTTGGATGCTACAAATGAAAAAACCTCCTCTCTCTATATAGGAGTCCATGGGGCCGCAATGTAATCCTAGCTGACCTAACAATAATAATGTAAGGTCACAATAATAACAATATGGGGGTTACAGGGGTACAAAAATAACCATAAGGGGGTTACACTAACAATAATAAGGGACTATACTAGTAATATAAGGACCTAACATTTTCCAAACTTTATTAATTCCTAGTATTTTAAAGTGAATTTATGGTTAAAAATTAGGAAATAATATGCATATACTTATACCTAACAAGTGGAATGAGTTTGTTGCCATGTGTAGGTAAAAAAGAAGCTTCCAAAAGACTCTTATGTGGCCTTCTAAGGCCAAATTCGAATTTGGATGGAGAATATCATGGGATCATAAGGATACGCGTCTCATTTCCTATTTGTATTGTAACTCTAAGAAGACATGTGCCTTATCACTTCTTATTTGGATTGTAACTCTAGAGATATAGGGAGAGATTCACGGACTCTCATTAATGAGATAACTTCTCATATTTTGTAAAAATAGGGGAATCTTTCTCCTATCAAATCATGTGTAAAATTGGAGTTATGCTCAAGCATTGAATACATAATTAGATTGTGGCACCTTATTCATAGATGTTCCTTCATTTTGACTTGGGTTTTCTTACGTATGGAGCATCACGATTTACCATCTCTCATACTTTTAGATCAGCTACCTAAAATGTGTAAGATTCACTTGATTTTATAAATTAAAGTTTATTTTCTTTCTTAGTATTAGTTTTAGAATGACTTTGTAATCTTTTATTTTCTAAAAACATATCAAAATGATAGATTTATCTATTTTCCAATTGGATTAAGTTTGAGGCAATAGAGATCACATTTATTTAGTTTCCTTTCATGTTATGTTATTTACTTTCTTAGATCAAACTATCAATTCATTGTATAATTGAATGTTCCTAAAAGATCAGGCTAAGAAGGTGTTCCAATTGGGTGATTGAATGTTCAACCTATACAATCATTGAGATTTAATTTTACATGCTTTTACATTGTGTTTTAGATCCTCATTCAATTGTATAATTGGGTGTTCTTAAATATCATTTCAAGAAGCTGATTTTATCATATTTCTAAATTGAATACTTGAATAACTAACTTATGCAATTATTGAGTTTTTCCTTTGCATGCTTTAATTGCTTTCCTAGATTTAAAGACTAAAGTATAATCAGTTGCTTGTTGATCATCTCAAGAGGGTGATTCTATCATATTGAATGTTGAAGTGATTGAACATACCTTAGTTGTTTTTCTTTACATGCTTTGAAATGCTTTCTTAGATTAAAATTTCAATTCCTGCAAGTGTGATTGCGCGCTCTATATTTTCTTTTGAATTTGTTTTCTTTCTTTTTGTTATTTGATTTCATAGGCTAGTTGAATTTCATTTTTATTATTTGATTTCATAGATTAGATGAATTGGTTTTTGTTATTTTTTAGTTAGATTGATCTAAACTGAAAGATAATTTCTAGCACATACAATGCACGCATGTTTCACAAGTTTACGAAACCCCCGGGTTAACAAATTAAATGACAAGCAATTATTTTGCCCCAACATTTTGGCGCCATTACCGGGGAAGTGTGCATAGGAACTATCTTTCAGTCTAGAGTGTATTTTATTTTTAGTTTTTACTAACCATTTATGGACAAAGGGTCTAGAATGTAGCCCAAAGACTACATTGTGGAATGGTATCAAAAAGATATTGCGCCACAAAATTGATCTATTTTTCAAGAGATCATTGCGGAAAATCGAAAGATCAAGACGATTTTTCATATCCTTACAAACAATCAGGTACATTTTTCAAGTTTGGATATGAGTATTTCAAAGATTCTAATCCGTAAATGGCTTCATTGGAAGCATTCATATACTTAAAAATAAAATAAAAAATAGTTGATGGGAAAAATAAAAATAAAACCAGTTTAGCTAGAATTTTAGAGTTTTTAATTTTGTTTTTGAAAAAAAAAATATTAATAATAATAATCAATGTTGATTAATTCATTTTGAATAAATTTCAGTGACGCAGTAAGAATCACTTCGTTTCTTTTATCACCATCAGAAATGAAATTTGTGTGTGAAAATATGAATTTATTTGACGACGCTGACTAGTATGCTCTCTTCCCGTGCCTCGTTGTGCCCTGGAAGATCAGAAAATCAGATCAGTCAATTTAGAAATTAAAATTCAAAAATTCATTAAAAATTTTCCTGGAAATTGATCTACAATTGTATTGAAAATTGTCGTTTGAGTCATGATCCTTTTTTTATCGGTTCTGCAAATTTTAACGTTTTGCACCTTCTCAATCTTTTTCTGATTTATTGAATTGCATGTGCACAAAAAAAAATATTCAGAACAACGAATGGCCCATGGAAAGGAGGCCCACACATATGCGTGAGGCCAGCCTTTGGTTTGGCTTTACACATATGTGCAGGCCTCTAATCCATGCAAATACCCATGCACTGCAATAAAAAAAGAACCTTCTCTTTTCCATATTCGATCTTCCTCTAGCAGCAGTTATTAGAAATTGATTTTAAAAGTTACAGAGAGAGACAATGAAGGTGTATTGGATGAAGAAAATGATGATGAAGAGAAGATTGCAAATTGTTGATGAAGAGAAGATTGCAGATTTAATTGCAGAGACAGACAATGAAAGTGCATCAGATGAAGAAACTATTGATGAAGAGAAGATTGCAGACTATTGATGAAGAAAATATTGCAGAATACATTGCAGGTAATTGGAATGAGGGTGGTCAATCTGAAATTCTCTATGAGAGACAAGCCATTACTCATCAAAACCTACCAAAAAAAAAATTCAAACCACAACGATTTTATTTTGTTGCAGAAGAAATTGCCAGAAATGTGTAATTGTTAAAAAAACTCGATTTTAAAACACATTTTCTGAACACTGAGGGGAATTAGGAAAAAATAGAACATGGGTTATTTCGAGAACGAGGTCAATTAGGTAAATCGGGAGTGATTTGCTGGATTTCAAAGCCATTTGGGAGAAATTCAGGGTTCTTCGAAGCTCTGTTTTGCAGATTGCATGAGGGAAAAATGATTTGTTTTGAACTATTTAAACATGGCAAGTTGAAAGAAGAAGAATCCAAGTTAATAACAAACTCTGCTCCACATGGCATGTGGTCTAAGAGTCCAGTTTGATTTAATATATTTTATTTTAGACACATATGTGTCTCATCATTAAAAAAATTAATAATAATAATAATAATATATATATATATAATAAAAAATGAGAAAAAAAAATTGCATATACAATCGATTTATTGAAGCAATTTATAAGGCGAAAAATACTTGCAAAATTTGATTGAAATAATTTTTCGTGCAAGTACATTTTTTACCGCTTCAAATATTTTTGACAACATGCTTTTGCAGCACAGATGATGATTCAATTTGACAATAACTTGCAGAACAATCAAAAGATTATTTAGATGATTTCTAATATTTGGCATTAAAAATTTATTGTTGCTGTGTATTTTTCTATGAACCTTTAACTTGCAGGACACAACGAATCTTTGTGATGCCAATCTTTGTGAAGTCCTCTAACAACAGGGAGTTGATTTATTTTTCATGGTTATTTATTTTTTATTTTTATTTTTTTGGATTGTTATTGATATCATGAATTTGACTGAATATAACACTTTTGATTTTTCTTAATCTGTTTTATTTTGGCATTCAAATTTTGCATCAGAAAGGAATTGACCTTTTTTTTTTAACACACTTATGTTCTTTATGCTAATTTTTTGCAGGTTTGGGATGATCGAATGATCATTGAAGGAAACCAATTGTGTGCACAATTGGTCTTCAAAGGAACAATTTCATGAGAAACATAAGAACAAGTCCATATCACAATTGGTCTTCAAAGGAACAATTTCATGAGAAACATAAGAACAAGTCCATATCCATATCCATCAAGACCATTACGCTCCCTCCCTTTTGAATTATAAATCCAATCAAGCAATTCAAAACAAGCCATAATTACTTTCCCAGCAAGAGTCAGTTGTTCATTTTTATTCACATACAATTTCCATTACTCTTTTTCTACTCCTAACCCACAAATAAAAGCAAGAATCTCACTGACATGCTTATTTCCCATTGTCATTTTCCATTTTCAACTTCCATTTCCATTTTCCTTCTCCTATCCTTTTCATTTTCCAAATAAACCTTGCTTCAATGCAAATTATTGAGTCCATAGTCGTTTGAGTCTAAAATCCTTGCAAAAACACCTTGAGACTTGCATGCCTTAATGGCAAGTCCTCTTGTCGACAAACAATGGGAATACATCAATGTACCTTGTTCATCGGATCTTCTAGGTACTCGACAATAGTAAAATTATTCATACCTAGCAATATGTGTTTGGGCATATTGACTCTCGTTGTCATCAATGGTGAGAGTTATTGTGTTGACTAGTGGCATCCATTAATGGCCACTAAGTCAACAATTTCCTACTATGTTCGACATCATAACATCTATTCACATAGCAGGAATTACGCCAACGAGTTTTGAAGACATGAAGACTATCATTTTCAACATTTTGAAGCAAATGAAGAAGATATGGAACTACAACATATCAGCACCATTCTGCAGCCACAGAATTAGATGACAACAACAAAATCAGATGACAGCTGCAGAATCAGAGGGTAGCAACATAATTAGATGGCAACTGCAGAATCAGATGGCAGCTCCAGAATCAGAGGACAACTACAGAATCAACATCATTTCGCAGCAAATTCAACAGTTTTAGTAGAAGCAATAAAAAGTCACCTTGACTCTTTTATCCATAACTTCTACAGCCACATGAAGAAGATTATGATCATAATTTTGCATCCACCACACATGTAGCTCATCCATTTTCAAAGGGTAAGTTAAGGTATGTCATTTTCTAACTTTTTACCATAGAATTCCTTGAAAATCTAGAATGACAATTTTTGGAAAAAACACTTCTTTTCCTCATTTCATAAAATTTCCAATACCATCAGTTGGGGGGGGAGGATACATTCATATTCACATTTTTCCACATTCATATCACATTCAAAATCCCACATATTTTCAAAATATATTAACTATTACATTATTATTATGAACATACAATGACTTTTCAAAAGTACTTAAAATATAATTGGATGCAAACAAAATCATGGTTGTCACACAAGAACCAACCATGATGCAATCCAATAATGATATACTTTGCAACAATAATAAAATTATCATTATGCAAAGTTCAAAGATCAAAATTGAATGCAACAACAAAATATGGTTGAAACACAAGAACCAACCATGTTGCAATTCAACTAAAAAACTTTGCAGAAGTATGAAGTTATCAAATGATATCATGCAAAATTAAGTCAAAGCTCAAAAGATCAAAAAAATAATTAATGTAATAGATTGCATGAGGACATGCAATAGCTTCAGTTGGGGGTATGTTGGGCCTTGAAATTGTCATTTAATTCCATTACATTTTCACTTATATTTCCATATTATCACCTTCACTCCACCTCCATTTCATTACATTTAACTTACCATTACCACTATTGGGTTACATTATGTTTTTCTAAACTTTATTAATTCCTAGTATTTTTAAGTGAATTTATGGTTAAAAATTAGAAAATAATATGCTCATACCTATACCTAACAAGTGGAATGAGTTTGTTGCCATGTGTATGTCAAAAAGAAGCTTCCAAAAGACTCTTATGTGGCCTCCTAAGGCCAAAGTCGAATTTGGATGGAGAAAATCATGGGATCATAAGGATATGTATCTCATTTCCTATTTGTATTGTAACTTTAAGAAGACATGTGCCTTATCACTTCTTATTTGGATTGTAACTCTAGAGATACAAGGAGATATTCATGGACTCTCATTAATGAGATAGCTTCTCATCTTTTGTATAAATAAGGGAAGTTTTCTCCTATCAAGTCATGTGTAAAATTGGAGTTATTCTCAAGCTTTGAATACATAATTATATTGTGGCACCTTACTCATGAATGTTCTTTTATTTTGACTTGGTTTTTCTTACATATGGATCATCTCGATTTACCATCTCTCATACTTTTAGATCAGCTACCTAAAATGTGTGAGATTTACTTGCTTTTATAGATTAAAGTTTATTTGATTTCTTAGTATTAGTTTTAGAATGACTTTGTAATCTTTGCTTTTCTAAAAACATTTCAAAATAATAGATTTATCTATTTTCCAATTGGATTAAGTTTAAGACCATAGAGCTCATAGTTATTTAGTTTCCTTTCATGTTCTGTTATTTACTTTCTTAGATCAAACTATCAATTCATTGTATAATTGAATGTTTCTAAAAGATCGGGCTAAGAAGGTGTTCCAAATTGGGTGATTGAATGTTCAACCTATACAATCATTGAGATTTAATTTTACATGCTTTTACATTTCTTTTTAGATCCTCATTCAATTGTATAATTGGGCGTTCTTAAAGATCATTTGAAGAAGGTGATTTTATCATATTTCTAAACTTAATACTTGAATACCTAACTTATGCAATTACTGAGTTTTCCCTTTGCATGCTTTAATTTTTTTCCTATATTTAAAGACTAAAGTATAATCGGTTGCTTGTACATCATCTCAAGAGGGTGATTCTATCATATTGGATGCTGAAGTGATTGAATGTACCTTAGTTGTTTTTATTTACATGCTTTGAAATGCTTTATTAGATTAAAATTTCAATTCCTGCAAGTGTGATTGCATGCACTATATTTTCTTTTGAATTTGTTTTCTTTCTTTTCATTACTTGATTTCATAGGTTAGTTGAATTTCATTTTTATTATTTGATTTCATATATTAGATGAATTGGTTTTCGTTATTTTGTAGTTGTATTGATCTAAACTGAAAGACAATTTCTAGCACATACAGTGCACACATGCTTCACAAGTTTACGAAAACCCCGGGTTGAAAAATTAAATGACAGGAAATTATTTTGCCCCAACAAGTGCCATGTCATATCCTATCACGAGTCATCATATGCCACATCATTATGTGGATTATGTAATAATATATTCAAAATGTATTGTAAAGTGGGGGTCCAAAGGATACATACAACATATGAAGATTCTTGTAAAGTGAAAAGTCATAGGAATTCAAACAGTCATGAGGGTAGTTGAAGAGTGACAAGGAGGTGAAGCATCACCCCATTGGGTATATATACACCCTAATTGTATGAGAAAAGGACTTTTTACCTTGGCTCTTCCTGCAAGGCATTAAAAATACAAGCTAGTTCTTTTGGGGAGAAATGAGTGGATCCAACATTCCACAATTGGAGCTAGTGGTATTTATTATATACATGTGTCTTGGAACTTTTACTTAATATCAGAAGCCTTATGGGCAACATGTTCTTCATGCATGGATTTTGAATATTTGTAAGACTATTTTCTGGATGTTTGTAGTTCATGTTTTCTTTCATCTGTGCTAAAGTATTCAAAATATTTCAGTTATTTTAGTACTTATCATATTGAGAATGTGTTGTAATGGTTATTATAGTTGTCGCATCCTTGTGGAATATTCTGTTGGATATTAGACATATATTTCTTGTTGATTGGTTGTAATGATCATCACATATTTATGGACTATTTTGTTGGATGTTAGACGAATCATTTTTGGTTGTATGTGTCTCTTCTAGGATGGTACTAGTACCTCTCTCTTGGAGGCTCGCTTCTCTCTCTCCCTCCATAGTAGAAGGAACTTGACAAATCCACAACCGAACACTCGCCATGCACACTTACTTTCTTTTAGAAGGCACATTTGCACCCCTCTTTCTTTCTGATAGTTAGAGCCATGGAAAATCTTCAAGAATATATGGAAGTCGGGCCGATATCCTAGATAGGGCTCCTATTCCAAATGGTGTGAGGTATAATTGGGACTTCACATAAGGGAGACCCCCTAGGTTGATGGATTTCCACCACCGTTAACACATCTCTAGATTTACCAATTAATACATTCTTGGAACCCACTATTCGTATCTTATCATCTAAATCTGGTCCTTCTAATATTAATTCTATGCCATCTTAGGCCCCCATTCCTATCCCTTTCTTCCTTTCTTCTCAACCCTCATTTTCATATCATTTTACTATTCCCTCTAATTGGAGTGTTTTTAGTCTTGTCTATCTTTTCTTTTCTAGAAGTCCTATCTAATTTCATTATTATCTCTTTTAGTTATTCTATATATCTATTTTATTATTAGTGTTCTTCCTCAGTCAAATATTTTATATCATAAATTAGTTAATTTTCTCATTGATTCTTATTTTATTTTGGCCCATACTTAATATATCATTTATTGTTTACATAATCAATTCTACTCTAATCTTATCCCTTTATTATATATCATTATTTAAACTAAGTATATTTTTATTATATATCATAATTAATAATTGTATTTAATCTCTTTATATATATTTATGGTTGGCTTGATATCTCTATTTTTAAGTCTATTTTAATTTAATTTTAATAATTACTATCTCTTTTATTAATTTGATTAATTAATAATCTTATTTTTCATTAAAATTTACCAAAATAATAATAATAAGCTCTTTAATTATTATTATTTTATGTCAAATTAATAAACTATGATTTCATTTCAATCCCTTCAACTGTAATTAAAAATATTCACATTTAACTTAATTTTATCTACTCTTAACTAACTTAATTATATTAAATTAATATTTTTAACTATTTTCAACATGATATGATTAATCAAAAATCCTAATGATGTGATTATTTGAAATACATTTATCTATTTTCAACATGAAATTAATACATTTTTTACTATTATCATATTTAATATATTTTTATTAATATTTACCTATGTTGACTTGAATCCTTTAATCTGTATTAGAATTTTTACTAATGTTTTTATAAATTTTTAATCAAGAGTCTTATCAATCTTGTTCTCTCTAATGACTAAATTATAACTCCCTCGATTTAAACTCATCTATAACAACACACAATATTCTAGAACATTTCCTCTACATCAAGTTAATGTCTGTGAAAATATTCATGCTAAAATTCTTTGAGTTTATAATATCAATCCCCTGGGTTTATTAATCTAAGAATTCATATTCCTAGGGTATAATATTATTCATAGGGTTTATAATATTAATCCTTGGGTTTAATATAAATCCCTTAGATTTAATTAATTAAGAATACTTAATATAAATTATAAAAAAAAGATGTTTAAATTTTTTAATAAATAATAAAAATAATAAATTAATTATTGTTAATGAGTTAATTATTTATTATTAAATAAAAATAAAAATAATTATAATTATTATTAATTCTTTAATTATTAGATCTTGTTTTTTGGGATTCAACTGCGTTAAATAAGTCATTTATCTATGACCATTTCCATGATATCTAATATAATGCATTGCGAAAACCCCTTAATACTTAAATACAAAGAGTGAAGGGAGCTCTACTTGAATGGTTCATGAGGTACAATACTTGCTAAGGTTTTGCAAATGGGGTAGAAAGCTAAGTGGGCTTGATTATGGCGAAAACTCCATAGTTAAGCGCGCTTGAGCCAGAGGAAATCTGGGATGGGTGACCTCTCAAGAAGTCATGGTTGCTGGTGCAAGCCCCGGAAGTGATGATTGACGCTATGTGATTCATTTCACTAGTTTCAATCCCACTTCTTCACATATGTGAGCATCACCCAACGCAATGAGTGCTAACTGGAATATTCAAAAATCATGAGAAATTAGTTAGTTACGACTACCTCTCATGCAAATGGTCATAGATGAATGACTTAATTAATGCAGTTGAATCCCAAAAAATGATATCTAATATAATGCACAGCAAAATCATCATTCTCCTGATGATGAACTACACTTAATAGTTTGAAATGTGTGGACTCTATAAATTCTAATGTAGTTTTCCGAAAGAATTTATTGAAAAATAGGTATGGATCACATAATTTTACATTCTCAAACAATGCTATTGTTATTATTATTATTTAATTAACTTGTTTAATATTATCTACAAAAATTATTAGATAATTAATAAAAATAAAATAATTATTTCAATTTTTTATTTTTATTTTTTTTAGAAAATATTGAATATTGAGTATTAAATTATTATTTAAGTATGGTTTTTATTAAATAATTATTATATTTGTATTTAATTAAATTATAAATTAACTTCCATTATTGGACATGTCTTTTGGGATTGTGGAAAGGGTCTGAGCGATGGTGGGTGTGCTGAACCCCTGTCTGGGTCGGGGATTTCCATTGGCTCTGGTCGGGATAATCACAAGAAGAATATGTCAGGCCCTCCCTAGGTCATTTAGTCTAATTCTTGCCAATGCACCATAGTCAACAACCATGATGTCAGGAATCCCTATATGGGAGGTTTGACCTACTTGGATATCATGAACGGAACCTAGGTTCGAGAGAAAGACCCCATGCATGTCTCTTGGAATGATGTTAACTATTTTTGCGATGAATGGAAGGGAAGCCCGACTCAATTTCTGGAATTACACTCCTTTGTTGCTACTTGGACATGTAACCAACTTGGAAACAGGGATCATTGGTTGACTTAACCTCTGAAAAAAACCCATCCTTTGCCCAGCTCACCTGTCGGTAATAAAGTTGATATGGATTGGTCCAAGAGCCCAACTGCGAGAGGTTGAGACAGAAAAAGTAAAGGGAAAGAGCCTAAGGGCCATCCCAGTTCGTCTTCGGGCAAGCTGAGAGGTAGGAGGCCCACTATTAGTATCATTCACGATGCAACGAAGGCATACCATGAGAACACAACCGAAGACATTCAGAAATTCATAGAGAAATGGGATGCGGACTTAAACCGCCATGCAAGTTCAATGGAGATAGAAGCAAAATAACGGAGGGCCCTCATGCTTGACCGTCGACAAACTCGTGGCTGAGAAATGCAGTTCAAACAAACCCTTTTTCTCTATTGGTCCATGAAAAGAATCCTGGGCAAGGCCCTGGAACAGATCTCCATGAGCCTGTCTACGATTGTACATGACTTTCAAGATTACAGAAAATGTTTTGATAAACTCAAGTTCCAGCTACAGAAGCAAGATAGGCGCCTCTGGCACATCGAACACCACCTCCCATGCATCCTTAATCAGATTGAACTCCTGGGAACTTCTGTTCAGGACCCGACGTTGGTAGAATCTGCCTTGACTGAGGAAGCATATTAGTTTTATGATGTTTACTGCAATTGGTTTTTGTGTTTACTGTTTATATGCAGATATCATTTAGTTTTATATGTATAGCTAGACATGCCAATTGGCAAATAGAAGATAGAATATGTATGAACATCCAGTCGTTTGTAGGTTGGTTTGAAATACCCAAAACATATTGTTTTTGGATGGCATACCACGCAATCAAGTGGCCAACAGACTTGGTTTCCCGCTCAGAGCAAGTTGAGGCCACCTGACTATATCCATTTGGTTGTTACTTGCTTATTAAAATTAATGAAAATGGAGGTAATAACAAGCTTACAAAAAAAATTATAAATTAATTTATATTATTAGTAACCTTATTATTATTATTATTATTAAGTAATTATTATTAAATAAAAATGAATGAATGAATTATTAATATTAATTAATTAATTATTATTATTAACATTTAATTAAATGAATTTATTAATTATTATTAATATTTATTTATTTTATATTTATTAATTATTAATTATTAATATTTATTTAGTTATAATAATAATAATAGTTTTATTATAATAGTTATTTTTGTAATATTATTATTATTTTATTTTATATTAAATATTAAATAATTTTATTTTTATTAGAGAAATATCTGGATTATCCACAATGTAATAAGAATCATGTCAACGTTTCAAATCCCAACAGGGATCCATCTTTAGGACTAATTTTTGAATTCATAAATTAGTCTTGAAGATGAATCCCCGTTGGGATTTGAAACGTCGACATGATTCTCATTACAGTGTGGATAATCCGAAAATTTCTCTAATAAGTGAAACTGAGAGGTTAGCAATGTACCCGCCTATGTGTTTACTGTGACACTTTCAAGAGGTATCCACCAACAAGAGAGAGACCATTGTAAGAGAGGAATGTCGACCCCATAATAATTGTCTTCCTACCACCCTGATCTAATGGTGGAATTTGCATAAATATCTATGAGCATGAGGTATCAGCCCTTTGAGATTCCCATGATGGTAGCCAAGTGTACTGCGTACACAAATTTCTACCATCCCAAAGCGCTAACCTAGAGTGAGGTCATTTATGAATGATCTATTGTTGTCTAGGAGATTTCTCTCAATGTCCAATCTGCCATGGGAGGGATGCTCCATTACTGAGCAGATGAAATGAGTTGCATTAATAAAAAAAATGACATAAAATAAACTCTTGACTCCTTTCACTCAGTAGTTAATGTACAATAAGAATTAGGTTGGTGGATCCCATGGTGAGAACCCAGGACATGCCACGCACGATCTATGCAAAGCTAAGTGTAGATCCTGGCTCCCACTTCGAGGGTCGCAACCTCCTTCGCCAAAAAATCCTTCCACATGCCAATAATTACCCCCATTGTAAAAATATTATCTAAGGGGGGCATCATTCCTCTTTTTGATGCCTAATTTGATGACGTGAGATCACCCCCACCAGGGATAAAATTGCTAAAGTTGATGAAACTATCATTAAAAGACACATTACAAATTTGGGAAAATATCAATTTGTGACCACCAAATTGTGTTCATATAGATAGGAAATTGTCTAAACAACCTAACCCCACGATAAAATTGCATTCTTCCCAAGAACTGACTAAATGTAAGGGTGATCAAGTTGTAAATAAACAATATGAAGACAAACAATTCGATGACCTGGATCAAGAAAAATAAAACTCAGGGAATATACTAGTCATAGCTCAAAATCATGATACATTGTTGTTGAAGGAAACAATGGGATTGGTAAGAAGTCTATGGTAATTCCATACAAAGAGAAGAAGACACATTTTCATATGCTGAAGAAAAGATTACAAGCCAATATTAAGATATGTCCAATGATCCTCTTGAAGGCGTTGTTAAGGATGGAGATAAAGAATGGGTAGGATCGGTTTATTTTGATTCATTTGAGGATAGCACTGCAGATATAAAGTCTCATGAAGAAAACCATGAAGATGTGCTAAGTGTGGAAGAAAAAAGTGCAAATTTTCAGTTGATTTTCTAGACCATGACAATGATTTTTCTATCCACAAAGAAAAATGATGATGATACTGCGGATCTGAATATTTGTAAAGAATATAATGAGGGTGCTCTATTGGCATCATTAGAGTGGGATGTTTTTACACAAAGAAAACGTGTTTATTGCCTCATGAAGTATTTAGTGCTTGTTATTTTAAGAGGGCGCTATCTTTGGCCATGTCATGGAAGTGATGAGTTCATATACTACAATTTGATGCATGTCATGGAAGTGGTGAGTTCATATACTACAATTTAATGTTCTTCCTTATTATGATACTAATAATGATGAAGGGTATTGTAAGGACATATATCACAACATAATGATGAACATTTTATATCATGGTGATATTATTGCTACCCCATAAAATATGTGATTTCATAGTTTGACTTGTTTACACGCCTGCCCTTATTTTTGGAACATAATAGCCATAAACAATACATAGTTGTATTTGATCAACGTCATGTTTATGATTCAAAGAATAGGCTTGATTTCCCCCCTCCTTCTTTTCTTTTGGGATAAATCAAGTAAGGGGTGTCGTGGTATTAATGATTTTTATGAAGGAAATCATGTAGACCATATTGTCATCAATAAAATAAAGGCTTATTTCAAAGCTTAAATGATGGAAGGAGAGATTGTGAAGAAAAAAGAGCAGCCAAGAATGAATTTCAAAGGAGAAAGAATAATGTTAAAAAGGAAGCACTCACATTTTATTATAATTTTTGGAGGGTAGAAGAAGTTTATTTAATTACCACTACTAGGGCCAATATAGACAATGAAGATCATGCAACTCAACCTCAAGAAGGAAAAAACACTAGCTCTATCTTGTTTGCATGAGGACAAGAAAAAACACAGGCATCTGGGATATGTTGAGTTGCTAAATTGTCATATTTACCCATTTTCAATAATTTCATTTCACTCTTTCACCTATCCATTACCCTTATTAACACATTTCCTTGTGAATATAGTACAACGAGCTTGCAAATTTAAAATTAGTTAATTATCGTCATTTTCCTTTATTTTTAATAAACTAGAAAGGATTATGGTTGATTTTTCTAATGATGGTTTTTCCTAGCTTTGTTATTGCAATTCCTATAACTTGCTTGTGAGGTTGGCATATCTATGTAGCTCCAAGAGAAAGTATGGAACATTTTTTTTTTTCCTAGGGGTGATTACATGAATATATGTTGTCTAATTCATACCTAAGTCAATTCCACAAGCCTCCAACTCCCAATTTACAGTTCAGACAACTTGGAATTGAGTAACAAACTTCAGGTATGATTTTAGGATAAATGAAGAAGAATATAGAAAATCCACAACATGGGTTTTTTAATAGCATCCCCAACTAGGTGAGTCATGAGCAATTTCCCCCAAAAAGTGTGTGTATTGGGAGATGCACACAATTCTTTCAAAGGGATATTTTTGGTTGTAGATATTTCCAAACTACCTCCCAAATAGAGTGACCAATCAAAAAAGGAACCAAATCAATCCTATTCTTAGATGAATTTTTGTTAGATAGATTAAATTTAATTAGATCTTGAGATGTTTTCAAACCAAGATCTACCAAAAGAACAAAATACAATATCTTGTAATATGTCCATGATTTGAAAATCCACATTTAGGGGAATTGGTTCCAATTCACCCCCTTTGCATCCTTATATAAAATGTATAGGCAGAGCACATGAAAAGGGATAATATAAGGGAGTAGATTGTTATGAATAGTGGAGGATTGTAGAGAGTAGCTAGGATTTCCAACTCATTCATTTCTTTGTAACAAAAATATTGTTGATCATTTGATCATTAGAGTTGCTGACATATTGCTAAGTATATCTTTTTAGTGACACATTGTTGATTGTTGGTGTTTAAAGATCCTGGATGGAGTGAAATAATTTTTATTTTGTAGCCTCTTAAGCAGCATGACATATGTTGGAAAGGATCCACCAACCCGACCTACACTACTTGATTTATTTCCTTGCTGTAATGTAGAATAACTTAGCTACTTTCCTTTCATTTTTGTATATATATTGTATTTTGTTTCATTTCTTGCTTTGACTATTGAATTTTCATAGCTTAAATTTGTGTGGTTTTGTGTGAAGATTGTGCACTGATGGGAATGACATGCTTTGCTTCCCTCCTAGTTGTATATGGTCGTTTGACCAAATTAATGTGGAAGACAAAGATCTTGTCAATTAGGGTCATCATAGGAAACCCCCGTGAACTTAGTACAATATAGGATCCTTTCCCTTTCCCTGCCTTTTACTTTGAATTGGTGTGAATCTTACGACTTGTAGCTTCTATAGTGAAATTAATCCTTCTAAGCTAGAGTTTAATGTTGCTTTAGCAAGATATGAATGCAACAACTATCTTGTGCAATAATATTTTCTTGTGAAATCTAAATAAAATTATTACTTAAGCTTACTATCCAAAGGACAGGTTCCCCGTGGCTTTAATTTTTACATTAGTTCTCTTACATAATTGCTATTTTTTTGTGTGTTATTCAATTTTATTTCCATTTTGTAGAAAAATGTTTCAGAGACTATTAAGGCCCTGAACTCTGCACATATTATGTATCATCTCTAAGTTTACAAAATCCTGGCTGAAATTTATTTAATGTCGAATATTTAAGCAATTAAATCACCCAACACTCACTCCTATTATGTTTCAACTCAATTACCAAGTAAACAATTTCTGTATCAAGGGATTCAAATACTAAGTGGCCCATGTGTCAATGGACCAATTATTCAAAGAAAATAATGGATAATCACACATTGTTCTGAGGAGAATCAAACCTTGGTGGTATGTTATTGAGAAAAATAAGGGAAGGCCTCATATCTATTTCCAAAATCACAATTTTGGTCTTCACCCTTGGCCTTGCCTTACTGCCCTGTGATTTCATACCATGGATAAATCTAAATCCAAAAATAGCTAGATGGGGAGTTTGGTGTGTTGATGTCTTTGTTTGTGGGAACAAGGATTCCTTTCATGAAATCTAATGAACCACTTTGTCATAAGCACCTCCACATTTCCTACTTTTATATTAATATGTATATATTTAAAATAAGGTAGAAAATGTGGTGATTCCCACCTATTTAGGAAATAATATTAATAGTATAAAGTCCATATTTTTAATGCAATGAATATGATGTATTCATCACTTATCATTGACACTCTTCACAAAAAATTTGATAGCCTTTGATCAACTACTCTCATTTAAACATTACATGAAAGAAAAGTGAAGGAAGTCCCTACATAGTACATCCATCATATAGATAATAGGCCATTTTATCCTATTTACGTCCAAAAATTTATTTCTTATATTGCATACTATGAAATAAACTGAGCTTATTTATCCCATTACCATGCCATGAAATGTAGGTTGAAGCCTAAGTGGATAAGAATTAGATGAAGAAAAATCCATTTTGTTGAATGTCTCGGGGGTCCAATTTGATCATCATGGTCCTCAAGTTCTTATTTCATTGAGTGAAGGCCTTCTTGGGCTATCCCTATGACCTCATGTATTTACTTACCTTCAAGGAAGCCATGCTTTTGAAGTGGCACTTGTCTAGAAGAATATCCTTTAGCTGTCAAGACATGATTTTTTAAATGATATTTCCCAGTGAAATGGGTTTAAAGATTTCATAGTGTGTTATACTTTGGTCATTGGTATAGGTTCCATGAAGGTTGTGTTGAAATCTACCAAAATTATCCCAACTTGTATAAAGGCCTCCACTACCCCGCAAAGATCATTCTCAATAAAATCATAACATCTAAGAAAAAAAATCAATGGGAAGTCCATTTGGGCTAGGACTCTTGTCCTTTTGAAAGCTTTAGAGAGTTTTGAGTAGATCCTCATTTCCCATCTCTTCCGTGAGATTTAAAAATTTTCCATGTTCAATGAATCTAGGAAATACAATTGGATAGTCAGATGATGGCATCTATGGTGGGACAATTGTCCTCTTTAAAGAGAGTTTGAAATTACCTAACTCCCTCCAAAACAATGTTAGGGAAGTTCTCAACCCATGCATCATCTTCGTTGGGCTCATGAGAATTTATATAAGGTATAAGGACAAGAAATATATCACAATTGTCCTTTGTGATATGCTTTGCTTCCATTAAAAATCTCACAAAGTCAAATATTTTTGCAATGCTAATTCTCCTCTTAACATCCCAAAAAATAAGGTTAGCTGGTCAAGCCCTAGAATATGTATACCCATGGATTAGTTTTTAAAACCTCCTCACCCCATTAAAACTATATATTATATCAATTGAATTAAATTTTAAATATTTTTCAGCCTCAAATATGAACCCATGTGCTATGATATTCGTTAAAGGAATTCCAATATGAGTGAAACTTACATTGATTCAAGAGAGAAAAGACATGCATTAGAGAAATTTTGAGGTAAAAAATGAGCCCCAAAACAAAAATTTACAACACAAATAAAATTTATAAGAACTAATAAGACTCAATATAATGATGTCAACCATGGGGGATGATTCACCATTTTTGGAGTAAAAAGGTAAAAAGATTAAAAAAAGAAAAAAGAAAAAAAGAAAAAAGATAAAAACTATTTCAACTTGTATTTTCAACTTATCTCCTTATGTTTCTACTCAAACTTCGAGCAAGAGAAATTATTGGATGCAAAATTTAATTTTGCATCCAAGGAGTACCCATGTTGCATACTTTCGATGGATCATACTACACGGAAAATGTGAAATACATAAAAAAACATGATTGCAATCATATTTTTTCATGTATTTCACATTTTTTGTGTAGTAGGGTCCATCGAAAGTATGAAAAATGAGTACTCCTTATATACAATATTAAAATTTTCATCTAACGAGTGCTACCACTCGAAATTTGAGTAAAATCATAGGGAGATAAGTTGAAAAAATAGTTTTTTCTTTTTTTCCCTCTAAAACTTGATGAGGTAATCTAATATTATTTTATTATTTCCACTATTATTTTATAATATTCATTAGGAGGCCCATTTTAGACCTCAAAATTTCTCTAATGAAACTATGCAACAAAAGCTTGATATTTTCACTATAAAAAAGTGAATCACATAAAGAGGGCAGTCCAGGAGAAGACATGCTAGCATTGTTCAAT
Source organism: Pinus albicaulis (assembly GCA_034641835.2). Classification (NCBI taxonomy): domain Eukaryota; kingdom Viridiplantae; phylum Streptophyta; class Pinopsida; order Pinales; family Pinaceae; genus Pinus; species Pinus albicaulis. The sequence goes on from CM076570.1 coordinate 989,415,145, forward strand.
CTAGAGAAGGATGACCCTTATTGTTCATTAAAAATAGCATGAGAATTCTAGTCATTAACCATAAGATACTTGGTTATCTTAAGACTTTATTATATGTGTGATAATTACAAATAAACGAATAATGTCAATGCTAACTTTTCTCTAGTGGATTAACCGAGATTTGCACAAATAACCAATATTCAACTATAATAGTTCAAGCAAGTAAATGGAAATCATGCAAGCCACACTTGCCAATATAACTATGATAGCAATATTAGCCACAAGACAAAATAAAAAACAATCATCACAATTGAAGATTTCACTAATTTATCTTCTATCAATAAAATAGGAAATCAATAGTTTCTACAACTATAACATAAACTAAGCAAGAACCAAGTTGAATCATTATGCATGCAAGCCATTATCATGAAAAATTTGTATGAACAAAAAACATATGAGATTAGAGCTGAAGTTTCCAAAGGAGGAAAAAGTTAATGAGGGATAATATTCTCCTAAGGGTTTATCTTCCAAAAATATCCTCCCTTTAGGAGGGTAGTAGTTTTGGAAAACATGAATAAATTAGATGTTTCCACCCATGAAGACGAATATAAATTATGAAATATTTATTTCAAGGTACAAGTGGAATATAATAACAACACAATGAAAAATAATTCTCTTTCTCATGGTGTCGAGCGACCAAATTATCATCTTTTTCACCACTCAAAACCTATATTTGTTTTATCATTTTACCACATCATGTTACATACTCATTGCTCTTCTTACCATGTTTTTCACAAACATACCATAATAAGCTTACAAATTTCAACGTAGTTAATTATCATTATTTCCCTTGATTTTTGATGAATTATAAAAGATTATTGTTGGTTTTACGAATGATGGTTTGCCTATCTCTATTCTTGTAGCTTTTATGTAGTTATTGTAATTAGCCTTTGAGGTTGGCATATCTACATAACTCCATGGGAAATTCCACAACATGGGTTTTGTTCCTAGCGATGATATAATGGATATATTTTTTCTATTTCATATCGAGGCCTAATCCAAAAACCTCTAGCTTGCGGGTTAAAGTTTTGAGAACTTGTGCCATGCAAAATTGAGTAACTAACTTCGAGCACAATTTCTAACTTTGGGCACAACTTTTGGAGAAACGAAGAAGAATATGAAAATTTCGTGACATGTTTTTTATCTAGTACATTGAATCATGAGATATTTCCCCAAAAAGTACGTGGATTGCAAGATATGCATGGTTCTTTCAATGTTATCTTTCCAGTTGTGGTCATTGTTAAGTTGCATCCCAAACAAAGCAACTATTGAGTAGAGGAACCAAATCAAACCTATTCTTAGATTATTGTATGTTAAATAAATCATATGAAATTAATTATTGATGTATTCTTCAATCAAGATCCACGGAGAATACATAAATGAAAATATCGTGTAATCGTCCATGATTTGACAATCCATAATTAGGGGAATTAATTCCAATTCACCCCCTTTCTCTTTTGTATAAATGTATGGGATAAGGGCAGGTTAGGGGGAGTAATATAAGGATAGGAGAGGAAGAGTGGAGTAGTAGGAATTATTGCAGAGAGTAGCTAAGACTGTTAGATCATTCATCTCTTTGTAATGAAATATTATTGATCATTGGAGTTGTCGGTTATGCATCGCTAAAGGTTTCTCTTTAATGTTGAAGTGATTATTGTTGGTGATAAATATCATGGGAAAAGTGAATTAAATTTTGACTTTGTATCCTCTTGGGAAACATGGTACTGGTTGGTAAGGATCCACCAACTCGTCCTGTGTTGCCTCCTTGCTTTCAATTCCTTTTTGTAGTGGATAATAGTTCAGTTGGTTTCCTTTCAATGCAGTAGATAGATCACAATTTTCTTCATTTACTTGTTTGATAATTGAATCTCCATGGGTTAAATTTTTTGGTTTTTTGTGATCCTTTTCCTTTCCCTACCTAGTTTGGTGTGCCTCCACAACAAACTGAATCCTTCTAAGAATTGAGTTTAAGGTTGCATGGACAATATGTGAACGCAAAAACAATAATGTGCAATAATATTGTCTTGTGAAACCCATACAAAAATCTTACTAAAGCTTTCTATCCAAAGGATGAGTCCCATGTTGCTTTACTTTCGGCATGAGTGCTCATAGATAGTTGTTGCTTTCCATTTTGTTGCAATAGGTTAGGAAGACTATCAATGCTTTCAAATCCATACATATAGTGTAGTATATCTAAGTTTACAAACTCCTAGTTGATAATTTAATTTTGAATATTAAGTGATTAAATTGCCTGAAAAATGGCATAGAAACACATATATTCTTTCTGCAACAAATTTAACTCTCGAGAAAATTTATGCATGATTTTAGGAACAAATGAAAATTATAATGTGTAGGCTTCAAAATTACTCGAGGTAGTATTGGTTTCTTTGTTAAATTAAATATAAATTTACAATGGTAAATTAGATATTATACATATGCATTAATAAAGTCACTTTGACATTAGGTTATTTTAGGTATTTATGTTTTATTTCACTTTAGTGTGCTTTTTAGTCTACCCTGCATTCATAAAGAGGATTAATCTACTTTATTGAAATTGTTTATGAGGAAGCATTTGCTTTCTAAATGTTAATGCAATATTAATTTTTTTGTATATGCTCATGTTATCATCATATGGTATCAAAAAATAGCTTTCTTGAAGTCACATAAGGAGCATGGAGTCTTTGAAAGACAAGGTTTTCACTCTTTAGGCTTCAACAACGTGGGTTCCATGAAGCCTATGTGAGCATAAATTCCTAGGGACTACTAATGATAGAAATGAGTCGAGGAATTGTCAACATGACACATCAAAGAACTAGAAGGGTTTCAACTTATTCAAAGGTAGGATCAATTTTGAGAATTTTTTAGTACGTTTAGCATATTCTTGTGCATGCTAATGCCCATATTTACAAATAAATAAGAACCAATTTATTATTTACCAAAAAATCCAAGATGGAATTGATTGACTTAGAGTTCTTTGAGATCAAACCTTTCAATATCTACATGGTTTTTTAGTTATTTGAGTGTATCTATGTATTTTTTGGGCATATTTATTATAAATCTACATGTTTTCTAGTAATACACGGTTTCTATAGTAGTTTAGAGGCAATAACCAAGTGTTCTTACTCCAGAATTACAAATCAAGGGAGAGAAGAATAAGTATTTTTCTTTGTTTCAATATTTTATGCATTTTATATCTCTGTATATGACCTATTTAGCCAACGTCATGTTGGAAGGCAACCAAAGGTGGTATGGAAACAAGTACAATACAATGGAAGCAACAAATCTTGGCCATTTTTCTATATAGGTACTTGGTTTCTATTGTCCATAGTAATTATACTTGACAACAAGTTGTAGGTAAAGACCAAGATAAATTTGATGAGTAAGATAGAGAAGCAATAATGTTGCTTAAGTTTTCCATGATAGATGAAATGATTTTTGAGGCCTAGATATGGAATACTTCAACAAAGATTTAGAATCATTTGAAAGAATTGCATGAAACTTTAGACAAGGGTGGACCCTTCATTCTAAAGAATATGTTGTTTTCATATACAAGATATGAAAGTGCATCACTACAAGAGCATTTACTTAATATCAAGGATATCAAGGAATATTTTTCCACCATTGGCCAAAAGATGGAAAATGAAAACATGGTGGTAATCACATTGAAAATCTTACCATGTGATTATGAGAAATTTATTGAGAACCTAAACAAAACCACTATGAATTTTAGTCTAAAGTTTGATGATCTATGTAATATACTCTTATATCAAGATAAATGGAAGAAATAATTAGATATTACTAGTGAGAGAGAAAATTTAGAACATGCCTTTGCATCCAATGTTAAGGGGAAAAGGAAAATGAGAAAATAAGAAAGGTCAAGGTAGTAGTGAAGATGAAACTAATGGGATGAATGTTATCACTTGTCACTATTATGGAAAGGTGGGTCATATGGAGAAGCATTATAGGATTAGATTGGTTGATTAAAAAATAAAGTAGGGAGGGCCTCAAAAGAAGGCTTATGCCATAAAGCATATTCAGGATAAAGAGTCATATTTCTTTGCATACATGGCCAAGAAGCAAGCACATCAGTGCAAGTCATCTACCCAGTACATCAATTCAAGTGCATCATGGCACTTCACTAACATACATGACTTGTTCACATAGTGCATTGTATGTTACTTAAAGGATCCAATGATGTTTAGTGGTGGGATAGAGTACATGGTAGTTGGAAAAAGGAATGTGTATATTTCCTTTGGAGAAGAAACATTAATTTTTATCAATGTGTAGTATGTGCCACACATGGATCTTAATCTAATTTTAATTTTATATTATGCGACATTTCCCCATAAAAAAAACAATTTTAGAAATCACAAATGCTATATAGTTGACCATCAAACCAATAAGGCTACTTATCTTTGTGTGAAGGATCATGGATGTTTTAGATTGGTTGATATTTGATAGGTCAAGGAGCATGCATTGGAAACTAAGAGTGCATCATACATCACTACGCTTTGGAATTAGTATTATGGGAACCTTTACTTGATCTACCTCTGTTAGGTCCCTATATTACTAGTGTAGTCCCTTATTATGTTAGTGTAGACTCCCTTACTATTATTGTTGTACCCCTGTAATTTGACTTCCTTTCCTTCTGAAAAAATTTCAAGAAAAGTTCTTGAAAATTAAAAGCTACCATCCCCAAAGATTGTAACCATTCTACTCCTAGTACAACATCAACACCTCCCATAGGAATGGAAAGCATTGGACTATTCAATACATATTCCCCCATGGTTAGCTTGATATTATGGCATTTTCCAGAGCAATTTATAGTTCCTCCATGTTAGGTCCCTATATTACTAGTGTAGTCCCTTATTATGTTAGTGTAGACCCCCTTACTGTTATTGTTGTACCCCTATAACCCCCATATTGTTATTATTGTGCCCTCACATTATTATTTTTAGGTCGGCTAGGATTACATTGTGGCCCCATGGACTCCTATATATAGAAATGCGGTTTTATCATTTATATCATCTAAGAATTGTTCATTCATGTGATGTATTGGAGGTTTCCCCCTCTAAGTGGCTTATTTATAAGGCATTTATATCTCTTTTCTTCTATTTTTGGAGTTGGTTTCACAACATTTGGTATCAAAACCTTTGGATTCTAGGGTTTCACTGCTCCAAACAGGTCATCGTGGAATATTTGCTATAAATTTTTTTCTAGGAAGGTTCAGAAGCTGAAATTGTTAGAGCATGAAGCAGAAATCCTGATGAAAATTTTCGCAAAATTTTAGAGCTTGGTGCGTAATATTTTCGGAGATATGATCTGTGGAAGTTAGGGAATTTTGCAGGCTCCTGAATTTAACCTAAACATGTGATTGCAGAATTTTGGCTATAAATTTTTTGCTACAAGGGTTCAAAAGCTGAAATTTTCATAGAGAAAAGCCAAAATCTCGAGGAACCCCCTGTAGAAATTTCAGATCTTGGTTCTCAACATTTTGTGAGATATGATCTGTGGAAGATAGGATTGTTTCAGGCTCCTGAATTTAATCTCAAAGAGGTGACTGTGGGAAAAGCTTCATAACTCTCTCTCTAAGCATCGGATTGGAATAATGTAAAAAGTACCCGCAAGTACACAGACTGTAGTTTCTGTTATATCAATTTCAGAGCCTAAGGAGGAAACAATGACACGTGTCAAGTTGTACAAGTTCACTCTACTGAACAAGTCCATAATTATGTCATCGTAGGAGATTGGACACAACTTTGTCTTCAAGAATCCAAATCAGGTCAGACCTATGGCACTCGAAAGAGGATTCAAAGGGCTACCTTAGGGCCAAATATTAGATATTGAGGATCCGAAATCACAGAGATAATTCAGTTTCAATATCAAGCTCCTCAAAAGCAAGAAAAAGGTGCGTAATTTTTTTCCGAATAAAAAAAATCAGTTTGAAGTGATTCCAAGGGCCTATTGAGCATATATTTCAGTATTGGGTTTTGAAATGCCTCCTAAAAATAATTCCATACCCATTAATCCCTCAGAAAGCTATACTATGATGCATGAAGAGGAAGAATTGCAGTATGAGATATCAAAATTATGGTACCAAGTGCAACAAATTTCAATCTTACGAAGAGCAACCGAAGATGACATACATGGTTTAAAAGTAGAAATAGAGGCTAAGTTGGATTGTTTGAAGGATCAAATAAAATCTATTATGGATGATAAAGTAGTGGAATATCACATCGAGCATCAACAACAAGTTCTCCAACTCTCAAAGGATAACCTAAATTTGGTGCAAAATCAAATGAAACAACCCAAAGATCAACATCACATCGAAAGAAGTTCTGAAGCAGTCACAGAAACAAGAACTTGACAAGTACAATCAATTTCAGATTATCTCAGCAAGTGGAAGAATTTTCCTATAGAATATTCCACATGGGAGGATGAGAATTTTATACAGAAGCATCAAGAAATAATCAAGCGTTGAGGACAACACTTGTTTGAAGGAGAGGGGCATGTTAGGTCCCTATATTACTAGTGTAGTCCCTTATTATGTTAGTGTAGACCCCCTTACTGTTATTGTTGTACCCCTATAACCCCCATATTGTTATTACTATGCCCTTACATTATTATTGTTAGGTCGGCTAGGATTACATTGTGGCCCCACTAGGATTACATTGTGGCCCCATGGACTCCTATATATAGAAAGGAGGTTTTATCATTTCTATCATCCAAGAATTGTTCATTCATGTAATGTATTGGAGGTTTCCCCCTTGAAGTGGCTTATTTATAAGGCGTTGATATCTTTTTTCTTCTATTTTTGGAGCTGGGATAGAGTACATGGTAGTTGGAAAAAGGAATGTGTATATTTCCTTTGGAGAAGAAACATTGATTTTTATCAATGTGTAGTATGTGCCATGCATGGATCTTAATCTAATTTTAATTTTATATTATGCAAAATTTCCCCATAAAAAAATCAATTTTAGAAATCACAAATGCTATATAGTTGACCATAAAACTAATAAGGCTACTTATCTTTGTGTGAAGGATCATGGATGTTTGATATTGGTTGATATTTGATAGGTCAAGCAGCGTGCATTGGAAACCAAGAGTGCATCATACATCACTACAGTTTGGAATTAGTAGTATGGGCACCTTTAATTGATCTACCTCACTTATTTGGATTGAGAGAATCTTATATATGGACCTCCCAATATTCAATAATAAATTTAAGGTGTGTGTGGATATTTCCATGTAGGGGAGCAAAAAAAGGCACAATTCGTTGAAGGAAAAACTTGGAGAGTGATGGGATTCTTTTAGTTGATTCATGTATTTGTTTGTGGGCCAATAAACATGGAAACCATCATTCATGCTAGGCATTTTTTTTACTTTATGTTGGGCATGGAGCCTAATTATATTTCTGATTCAAAGGTCTTGTGTTTAGACGCGTTTGGATCCCAGTCCCTGATGGGGGGTGTGGGGGGACTTGCCCACCCACTATTTCTGCCTTCAAGGGGGGAAGTAGTATGGGCACCGTAACTTTCAATGTTTATTTCATCCCTCTAGAAATTTTCTTTGACACACCATCACACATGCATTTAGTCAACCAATTCCAATGCCGACACCTGCTTCTTACAATATTGTTTTACAAACTGATAATTATTTTGGCACTCATGCTATCAACTCACATACTCTATTACAAAACCTTTAATATTAATACACTGAGAATCATCTAACATGCACATAATTCTTCTACTACTGAAATTTTCTCTAATATCTCACTGGATTGGTACCATTCATTCATGATAAACTTGAATCTCAATCCATTATCAGTTTCGATATTCACACATAACTGAAACTCTGCTTAATTCCAGGTTACACACAGATGCTATAATTCTGCATTCACAAATACACAAAGACAATCATGAACATAATTATGCTTTCAATAACTTTTATTCAATGAACATGCAAATACTCATAAATTTTTTTTCTATCTTTTCACTCTCTATGGCCTGATTTCACATTCATTTAGTCATTCACTTTGCCTATAGGTTTACAATGATTAAATATAAAGTTACAAGAAAAATATATTTTTCGACATCCATAAATCACTCCCTAATTTATTCAATGAATATATCATGATTTATTCCATGAAGCTCTCATGATTTATTCCCTAAATCTCTCATGCTTTTCAAGGTAAATCTGCTTTTTCCTTAAGGCCAAATCTTTCCTATACATAAATTTTCTAAAACTATAACTCATACTTTCTACAATAATGAAAGAATCTAATATTATTTACAAACAAGGTCTTAGAATTCTTTTTAAATGTTGAAGCCCCTTTTGGAGCTTTACCTCAAAAAAACCTTGATTTTTAAAAAATGACTTGGAAGTTCAAATGTTCCTGGATTAGACTCCCAAGGTAGAAAAATTATGACCTACTAGTTGTTATCACTCCTCCAGATCTCTAAGGCTGAAGAAGAAATCCCAACAGAGGTAACCACCGACCATTCTTTTGGCTTTGTATCTAGCCTTACCAAATTGGAGAGAGCTCTGTCCACAAGGTCACAGCCAAGAGAGCTGGATAAATAAGGGTTTTAGGCTAGGTATGAGTTCAAGGGTTTTGATTTGATTTGATTGGGTTGCTGGATGAGGATATTAGCTCAAAGAGGCTAGGTCAGGGAAAATAGGATTAGGGTTGTAGAGATTCAATGGGGAATGGTAGGTAGAAATGCTAGCACATTAGGGTTCTTAGGATGGAATCATTTAGACATGTGACGAGTTAGGAAGAGCATGAAAGATGAATTCTTCCTAAATTGAAAGAAAGATGAACAGACTATGAAAACTTTCCCAAAACAAAGCATGTTAGATGAATTATGTTTTTCTAACTTGAAAGTGATCATACAATATACATGAAATTGAAAATGGACCAACAATACATTCATACAAATGAAACAAGAGAATAAAAAATGTTAGACAACCATACCATAGGTATCCCAAAGAAATAGCTACAACACTTTTATTAAGCTCCTGCCAAAATGATTACAATAGAGTCTCTGATCAATATGCCAACATCCAACTGATTCCCAACCTGTGAAATGAATGAAATATTACATGATACATGCTTCAAACAAACTCCTCCCAACCTCAAGGGTCGAATCCATGAGAGGAGGAGCATTTCCACAAAACCGAGCTGAATACCTAGAGTGTAGGGTGGTCAAACTGATTCATTACACCTCATCATGAGTTTTCATCTAATGTATTTACCCTAGGTAATAGTAAAAACATCATATTTACATTTACCTTCATCAATTACATAAGTAAAATCATCATTTCCCAAAGTGAAAAGCAAAATTGCAGTGAAAACTAAGAGAAATCAGAAATTTGTCAAGGGTGCAGCGCCAAGGTCAAAAGCGCAGTGCCAACTTCAGCTCCACTTTTGAAGAGGTTACAGTGTCCAAATTGGGCTTGGGATGGCTTCTTGGAAAGCCTATCTAGTCTTTCTGAATGGAGTTGATTTTCTCTATCAAAAAATGATTATCCCACAGCTGGTCAAGGGCACAGCACCAAGGCAAAAAAAGGAGGCAGAACATTGATTTTTTTGTGTTTTTTCACCTTTTCACCTCCCAGTTGTGCAAATTAAGCCTAGAATTTTTTTTTTTGGAATGTATTCATCATTTTTCATCTTGTGGTGTTATTCATTTGGCAAAAAAGTGCCTCAAATAAGGGCGCAGCACATAGGGCGTTGCGCCCTTGACAGTCCAGTTGTCACAAGACTGTCTAAGATTGTTGAAAAATAGAAAAACTTCAAAAATTGACCTAATTTTTTTTCAAATTTTGGTAATTTTCTGCTGATGATGTGTTTATGCATGGAGTGAGGCTTTAGCTAATATGTCAAGCCTCCTTTTCTCTTCTTGTTTGTTTAGGGCTTCAATCTTTGCATTAGCTTTTCTAAGATTTTCCCTTGCAATTTTATCTCTTTTGGCATACTACTTGGCCATCCTCCTTTGAATTTTTTTGTCTTATGGCTGTCTTCCTCCTCCAATCTATCTTCCTCCTCTTACCTATCCTCCTCCTCTTGTATGTAGTTTCTATCTTATTCCATTGTGTCTAGGTCTAGAAACCTTAGGGAGATGAACTGGGAGTGAAATGTAGGTTTAGGGAGTGGGGAATGGGATGGAAAAAATTATGGAGATGGGGGAAGGGATTATCAAATTGAGGGAGGTGACAGGGAGTGTAAATATTGTGGGATTTGGGAATAGGAAATTTATTATAGGTATGGGGATTTGGGAGCCTAAGAATTGATTTACCAAGGTCTTAGGTTTTAGGGGATAAAGGGATTTGGGGAAAGGGAATGGAAGTGTAAGGGTAGGGATAAGGTTTTTTGATATGTAGGAAGGGTATTGGAAATCTTAGGAAGTGTTTTTGAAAATTAGGAATGGAACTAGGGTTTTTAGCAAGGAAGACACCAAAATTTTATAGAAGATTCAAACACTACTAAAATTGGCCTTGAAGAATGCTAAGAGGATGTATTTGAGTGTTAATTACTTTCTAGAGGATGAATACAACCAATTCTGAAGTTTTTATAGCAATGACACTTTGTTCGAAGCTTGCTGAGCAATTTTGGGCAAGGGTGCAACGCAAAACATAGGAGCACAACATCATCTTCAAACCAACTTTGGAGTGCCTTCTCGAAGTCCCAATTGAGCTCATGATAGCTAGTTTGAAATCACTCACTTTTGGATACAAAATGGACCTATCATACACTAAAAATGAGAAAGTATAGCCCCTCAAAAATCAATTCTCCCAAGACTGGTCAAAAAATGCAGAATGAGGGTGCAAAAATGAAGTGTGTTCTTACAGGCACCTTTTGGAGGCCTTATGCAACTCCAAATTGAGCTCATGATAGCCCATTGGAAATATATTTCTATCTAGTTATCATTTTAATTATCAAGAAAGTCATTTTGACATTCCATCTAGGAGAAATATTGATTTTCCCAAGGTAACTTTAGAAGTGTAGAAAACCTCTTGTAGCAACTGTATTTTTGACATTTCTCCAAAACCATGACACCTGTGTAAAATATGAAGGAGGCTTTTCTTCCTTGGCTTATTATGGACAAAAAAATCTCACACTTTTGTCAAATTAATCTATGTTTGGTTAGAAACACAGTTTGAAGAAAAATTGGCCCTATGTGTGACAAATGATTTGTCCCTTAGAATGACTTCTTAAAAAATGATGGGACATGATGTTTATGAGCTGAAATGACCTCATATTTTCTGATATGACCTACATTATGCCTCCTCTACTCAGATTTCTCTAATTCCATAGCAAACCCTAGCTCGATGGGAGAGGAAATTAGGGTTTAGTGCTTGTGGAAATTGATGATTTTGAGGGCTAGAAGTGATGGGAAGTGTTTAGGAACACTGTTATGAGTTTTGGAACTTGACTAATTTGGTTGATGTAACTTTGAGAACTCTTTGAATTTGAAATTTTTGTTGCTTTTGGAACTCTGAGTTAGCAACTTGGGAACCATGAAATTATGACATTTGAATGAAATAAAATTACATAGTGAAAATAAAAATTATTAGATTGTGAAATCCAAATTACATGCTAGAATGAGAATTTTTATTTACAAGTCATATTCACATGGTGAAGATAATTTTATTAATCACCCTTTCACTTGTTGGCTTTATGCAAATGAAAATGAAGTTTTATTAGACCTTGGAAACCCTAGTGACCTAGTGAAACCTTGAAAATCCCTAAAAGACCTAATGAGACCTTGAAAGACTGGACATCAAAATGATATGACTGATATGATGACATGATGAGACTGAATTTACGAATGATGTACAATCAGCAAGGTATGAAATTATGCCAGCAATTAATCAAATTTGAGGAAGAGTGGTGTTTTTGGACTAGGGCTACCATCAGTGACTACATTTTTGCATGACCTAGTGGAATGATAAAAAAAATTCTGAGTGGGACTCCTAAAATTATATGAAAATAGGATTGTGATAATTGATGAAAGGATGCAAATAATGACACTAACATTGGCCTTATTAGGGATGATAGCTCTGAAAGAGGTGTCAATAACCACAAAACTCTGGATTTTGCAGATCAATGCCTTATCCATTGGGCCAATATGTTCAAAAACTCAAACTAGTAAACATAACTGAAAAATGATAACTCAAATGAAATAGAATGACTCGGGACAAACTCAAAATTAACTAAAAATTGACTCAACACTGACTGAAAATTGACTGAAAAATATGCTCGGAATTGAGCTTATTCAACAAAACCTACTCTAACTGATCCATTCATCACTTGATCAAGTGAAATGGAACAACCAATGTAACCATGTAAGCATTCTAGTTTCTATTTGAAATCTCTGCAAGTGCTTGCTTATGATAAAGAAGAGAGAACTAATGAAAGGAAACTCCCATGAAAACTTGTAATCAAATTGAATCTTAATGAAATTGCAAAGCATGAGCCCACAAACTCTGCAAAAGGATATTCATAGGAATACATATTGATTTCCATCCCATCTAATTCATCACTGCTCTGCTATAGGTAGTCTTCGTACCTTGATTTTAAAATTTTCCCAACATATGTGCTTTCTTCCCTCGATGACTGCAGCAAGTTGACAAAAGGATCTTGAAACTCGTGAATAACCAATTTTTCCTGATGATCAACAACAACAAAAATAATTTGCTTCATTACTCTCATGATATGGATGAAAATGTTCAGATGAGCTTTGTAATGAGACTCCTGATGAAAATGAAAAAGAAACCAACTGTCAGATCAAGTTTATATCAACACTCTTTTCAGACTCACAGTTAGCTAACGGGGAAAGACTTTTACTGCATATTTCATCCAACACATCAACTATAGGGTCATGAAAAACTTGGAAAGATTGCTGGAACCTATTTTCCATTGGTTCTAATGGGATTGCATAACTTTCTACAGGTTGTTCATCCTTTTCTTTAGAGATATTATGAAAATTTTCCTTCAAAAACTGAAATGCTTCAAAAAATAATGGTACAAAATCATCTTGCATCATTTGATCATATTTTTTAGCTTCCAAGCCTTCATCTACAACCTAACATTCAATGGCATTCAGGGCTACAAATATGGATCTAAGGAGGATTATATGTCGCAAATGATTTCCTCAACCATTTCAGGAGAAGGTTTTTTATTTATAGTGTTGATCACTCGCTAATCTGCTTGTTTATAGTTTTCTCTTATTTTTGAAAATGAGGAGAAACACAAGGGTAAGCAGTTATGATCAAGAATTTCATTATCCTTTTTATTGTTAAGATCAAAACTTAATGACTGTTGATTTCTTATTGCATCAAAGTTGTCTCTGATGAACTAAAACGAAGTAAAACAAACAGGCACGGATCCTTCACTCACTTTCAAATTTTATGTGCTTTCCTCCTCACTGCCATAACTGATATGCATTGGCTAAACACTACATGTGAATTTCTGAAACTGAACTTCCTCCTCCCACAAACCTGATGTTGATTGATCCGTAATATTACCTTCTGTTTGGAGAACATAATTTTTGTCATACTGATCATACTTAGGAAAATAATCAAAAGAAAGAATGTCATCAAACATACACATTAGATCATCAGATTGTTTCTCCTCAGATTAATCTACAAATCCATTTTCTGATCTATGGTAGTTGGGATTAGCAGGAAAGTGTTTAAGGCCAACAACCTCTTTTTTTCTATAATAAGCAGGTCATTGTGATCTTGAACGAAAAATCCATCTCTCATGGTGATCTTTTGCATCATTTCCTCTATTGTGCTTACCAAAATGTTGAGCTTTACCTTTGAAGATGTCAAGTTCTCTACAATGTTCTCCCTCTCTTCTTCCTTCAGCTTTTCCCTTCTGATCAGCATATTAGCCTCTACATCTATTGCACTATTCTGCATCTCTTCAAGTGTTGCGAGGTTCCTTTATCTCAGCTGAAACTCCATTTTCGGATCAAATGAATCTGGGTAATGTAAGAGAGTTGAACTAGGAGGAGGTCTTATATTAGCACGTATCAAACAATAGACTTGATTGAATCTGGCATAAAAATGTTGTATTGTCTCCCCTAGCTGTCTTTTCAGCTGGTTATACTTTTCTAAAATCAGTAAAGGGTTTTCTTTGACCACCCACTTATCGAGGAAAACTTTGACAAAATAAGGGAAATATGAGATGCTCGCAGTAGGTAGGTTTTTGAACCAAATCGTAACTTTGCCTTGCAAAGAAAGGGCAAACAGCCTGATACTAACATCCTCTTCGTCAACTTCAAAAAGGTCAAGGAAAGTCTCAAAATTTTGCATATGTCTCTCAGCAGTGATGTTGTCACATTCACCATCAAATCTCAATAGATATAGGTAATGACTTTCAGGGAAAGCATGGAGTATAGGAGGTAAGATGAGTGGTTTGTATCTATCTGGAATTTCAGAAGTGTAGGTGTATGTATAGAATCTGTAGGATCAATCTTGATCTCTTGAGGTTCATCAATTTGAAGATGGTCATCATATGATTCGAAAAAAGGGTCTGGACCAAGATCAAAGGCATATGGGAAATTTGTATTTACAACCTGTTGTACGGTACAACAACCCCCCATTTTTAACTTGTTCACATCAAATAATGGGGATACCTGTTGAGTCCCGAATTTGTCTCTTTTCCATACACTTTTCCATATCTCTTTCACTCACCTAAACCTCCAAAATTGTCAATATCATGTGCAAAAGGGTATCTAACATGGTTTTTAATTATGTTTGTGTGTTTTCTATTCGATTTAGATTTTGTTCATACAGCTGCGGAAACTTGTCACTTTCCGCAGCCGCTGCAACTTTCCGCAGCTATTTTGTGGAAATCAATGTTACAGGTGTCAACGAAGGAAACGAGCCACATGGGCAGGTTAGGAATGACAAGGACATGGTTCGTGTCCTATTGGTTCAAGTAAATTCGTCAAGGAAAGCCGCGGTCAAAGCCATCCACGTGGAAGTCAACTGTGGAGTTCTATGTCGGCTGGACTCTGTTTCGTGGCATAGAAACATGCATACGGCCGTTTCCCAAGCTTGTGGAAGTTAATTGACATCTGTGCAAAGTTCTGGAGTTGAATTTAAGCGCCCACCTTCCATAGATCCGTTTCCCAAACATGGCCATACTCCTAAATCCGTGGCCTTCGTGGTCTACGTGTTGGCCGCTATCATAAACTTCAGGAAACAGTTACATTTTATTGCTTTATAAAGAGCGTTTGCATACGCACGTAGAGTTAGTGAATGGGAGTTGATAGTTGTTAGTTGTTAAGTTGATGTGCGTACTCTGTTATGTGGTGATTACGCTGCCTTGAGCCGTAATACCACCAGCCTGTAATGACTTTCTTTTTAATGTGAAAAACTCTGTTTCATAACTTAATTCGTGTTTGAAGATCATACCGGAGCTGCGTAGAGGGCCCCTGCTCAGCCGAGGTTCTGTGTATTAATGTATATATTTTTCATTTCATTTCTTTAAGTAATCATTGTATCATAACCCATTACATGTTCATATTTCACAGTTGTTTTATTTCTGTTCATACATTTCTGTAATTTCCATTGCATTCCTGTCTTTTATGTTTTTATGATTGTTAAGACACTGATCAGTTTTCTTGTGCAGGTTTTAGGTAGACACCCCGGGGCATTTTCATAGTATTTTCACTAATGATATGAAACTGATATTATTCTGCTGCTAGTTTTCTTTCACAGTCTTTGTTTAACTTCAGTTTTGTTTTGTGCATTTCAGTTTTGTTTATCTGATTCAGTAGTTAAAATTAGACATATTAAGCTACTCATAGTGTCTTCAGCTATCTCCGAAAGCCACAGCTGGACTGATGGTGAGGGGCTGCATGATGAGATGTGTAGTTTAGTATTAGTTTCCTTTCTGTAAAATTAGATATATTAAGCTGCTCATAGCGTCTTCAGTTTCCTCCGAAAGCCACAGCTGGACTGATGGTGAGGGGCTGCATGATGAAGTGTGTAGTTTAGTATTAGTTTCTTTTTCGCAAACTTAAATATATTGAATCATGTATGACATCTTCAATTGCCTCCGAAAGCCACAGATGGACTGATGGCGAGGGATTGAATCATGTGTGTATGGTTTAGTATTAGTTTACTTTCTGCAAATTAAATATCAGTTACACAAGTTGTTTATGATTACTTCAACAAGTCATAGCTGGTCTAATGATGAAGGGTCAGAAAATGAATTGATGTAATCTGGTTTAGATTTCTTTCATTGCAACTTTGAATTTCCATAAGCGTAGTTTCTTTTGTGTTCAGTTGGCAGCAAGAATAGTTTAGTTTTCATATTCACTAGTTTCTTGTTTTGATTCATTAGATTAACAACACTTTCCATTTCAGCAGTTTACTTTCTTTTGTCATTGTAATTCCAATTTGCTTTTGAAGTTTCGAGATTGGAAAATCATTATAGGGGAATATCATTTCCCTGAACAATTATAACCAAGCTTGTTTCTCACTTTAGAATTTCCATTTCACCTTAGAAAGACCATAAACGACAAAAAGATAAGAAAGAGGTTATCTTGCACATATAGTGCGCCGCACTTCATCAGCTTACGATTCCCGGATTGACAATTAAATGCAACAATTTAGGACACACTAAATTGACCAAACATTTTGGCGCCGTTGCCGGGGAAGTGTAACTAGGTAGCCAATTTCTTAAAAAAAAACACATAAAATCATAAAAGAAGGGAAAACTTGATAACTTCTTGAAGTATGCTCTCCTCTTGCACCTAGTGTGATCTGGAGGATCAGAAAAGAGAGTTATTAGTTTAGTAATTTCTTAAGTATGCTCTCTTCTTGCACCTAGTGTGATCTGGAAGATCAGAAAGAGAATTATTAGCCCAACTTTTGTTAAAAAAAAAAACTAAAAAAATGACATGCATAGAGCAAGAGATTCTAGGGGAAGGTTTATAGCTAAAGCCAAGAGTTCGATTTTCACAACTCCATCTTCTTCAAGGCATAGACCAGATTCACCATCATCTACCCCTAGCCTTAAGATTTTTGGAAGCCAAAGAACAGCTGAATTAGAGGATTCTCCTACACCACCTATTAAAGCCTACTTTGAAAACAAAGGAACTTTCTCTCATCCTTCCTTGATAGATGAACTAGAGGACTATAAGGACTCTAAAGAAGCTATCATGGCAGAGGAAGTAATAAATAGAGGTGGAGATAGAGGAGGAGGAGATAATGAAGATAACAATGGTGAAGGAAATAATGGTAGGAATAGGGACGATTTTCTTGGATTCCCTATAGTTGATGAGGAAACTCATGCAACAATGAAAAATATTTCACCATCTGTTCTCCCTAACTTTTATGGATTACTAAGTGAAGATCCTGAAACATTTCTGTTTGAGTTTGAAGTAGTGTGCCGAACTTATGACTATATGGAAGATTCTCAAAAACTCAAACTATTTCCTTCAACTTTGAAGGGATCTGCTTTGAAATGGTTCATGGGATTAGCCACTCAATCTATCAGGACTTGGAATGATATGAAACAAACATTCTTGGATAGATACTTGGATTATTGTATGCCCACCAATCACAAGGATGAGGTATTCAAAATGATGCAAAAAGAAGATGAAAATTTGGAAGACTTAATTGAAAGATTTCAATACAACTTGAAAAGAGCAAAGATGAGCAACTTAGATAATGAAACCTGGAAAGCCCTCCTATTAAAAGCCATTAGAGATGAATGGATAGACATTTTAAACATGATGGGTAAAGGAGACATTTCTCAACTCCCATTTCATGATATAACAAAACTATGTATCCAATTCTCAAGGGGAAGATCTAAAACTGGAAAAGGGCCTAGGGATTCTTCTCTTATTAGGGCTAACAAATCTGCAACTGGATCAGTAAGTAGGGCAGAGATTGGTAATATGCTTCATGAGTTTAAAACTGATATCTTAGGGGGTCTTAGTGAACAACTAGACACCCTTAAAATCCAAAACAAGCAGAAAGCAGAAACAGATGCTTTAGCCATCTTTTGTCCGAAATGTAGAAAGAAACATGCTTTAAGGGAATGTCCCTTGGATGCAAAAGTTGTAGAAACATGTATGATTTGCTCAGAAAATCATGAAATCAAGGATTGTCCTTCAATACCTGGACTCAAAGTTGTTTTTCAAGAAGATCCAAATTCAATAGAATCTCTCTGTTTTGTCGCAAGGAGACCTTGGCAGGGACAACAATCTCAAGGGTTTAATAACCCTATGAATCTTCAAACCCCACCAAATTGGACTCCTTGGCAACAACCTTGGCCCCAACATCAAAACTCATATCAGCCATGGGTACAAGGAATGAAAAATCCTTATGGGAGATTTGCTCAATTTTATCAATATCCTCCATCTTTTCAAAACCAACAAGCTCCACAATTTCCAAGCCAAAATCCACAACAACTTTCATTGCCATTTCCCCAACATCAACCTTCTCAACAAAATACAAATCCTCAACTCATGCTCCCATACCAACAAAAGACAAATCAACTTCCAGCTCAGCCACTGCCAAATCCCAACAATAAGAATCCTCAAACTACTTATATGGTAGAAGGACAACAATTTCCTACCTATATGATTGTTCCTCTCAACGATGTACAACTCAGATCTGGTAGAGTTTTAGAAAAACCTTCTATAGACATTCAAGAGCAAGATACCTCCGAGGAGGACTCTCTTCAAGTCGATAAGGGTTCTGAGGAAGAATCTCTTCAAAATTCAAAAATTCAAAAAGAAAAAGAAAAGCTAGCATCCACAACTCCTATAGTTGAGCAACATGTATCTTCATCTACACCTCCTTTTCCGGAAAGACTACAAATTGATAAAGGGGTGGAAAAACAAATTTTGTTGCCTAACTATGACTTTCTAGATGAATTGAAGAATGTTTGTATCAAGATTCCATTGCTACAAGCCATTCGAGAAATTCCTATTCTAGGAAAAACCATAAAGGAGTTGAGTTTCAAAAGACCAGGAAGAAAGATAAAAGACACAAGAAGAATCCACCTGGTAGGAAAGATTGCAGACATTATGATGGGAAAAATTGCCATGCAGAAGTATGTAGATCCTGGAAGTCCAATTGTCAAGACACATATAAATGGGATAGAAATTACAAACACATTGATTGACTTAGGGGCTGCTATCAACATTATGAGTAGACAGACTATGGAACAGTTAAAACTTCCTAACCTTCTTTTTACACCTACTTTATTGTAACTTGCAGATCGATCGGTTATTAAACCAGATGGTGTATTAGAAGATATTTCAGTCTCCTTAGATTCTTGGGAATATCCAGTAGACTTTATGATTTTGACTCCCAAAAGTAATCTAAGAGGACATCCAATTATCTTAGGAAGACCTTGGCTGGCCACAGCTGATGCTTTTATTAGTTGTAGATCTGGAGACATGTACATTTCTAATGGTAATTCGACAAATAAATTCAATTTGTATCCTCCCGCAAGAGCAATTACAGAAATAGGAGACAATGAATGGGTCGATGATGAGAACACTATACAACCTGTCTTTACCATTTCTGAGATTAGTGAGGATAGTCAAATTATGAACACATTAGAAAATTTTGAGATAACTTCAGAATATGACCCCACACAATTTCAGTTGGAATCTGACATAGAATATTTATCATCAAGACAAATGTCTCTTTACTCTATGGAAGAATTTGGTAATTCTGCTATTGAGATTTTTCCAAAAAAGACATTGAATATCAATAAACATCTGGAGAAGTCACAACAAGAAGAACTAACCAGAATCTTGCAAAAACATTCTACTGCATTTGCATGGGAGTATACTGACATGAAGGGTATTGATCCTAAGACTTCCATCCATCATATCTATATTGAGGAAAACAGTAGACCAATCAGACAACCTCAAAGAAGGATGAATCCAAATCTTAGGGAGATAGTGAAAGAAGAGCTCCAAAAACTACTCAATGTAAACTTCATTTATCCAATTTCAGATAGCCGATGGGTTTCTCCTTGGTTATAGTACCTAAAAAGAATGGTAAATGGAGGGTATGCATTGATTACAGGGAATTGAACAAAGCAACTTTGAAGGATCACTTTCCTTTGCCTTTTATCGATCAGGTATTAGACACATTAGCAGGTAAAAAGTACTTTTCATTTCTGGATGGTTTTAGTGGCTATAATCAAATTCAGGTAGCACCTGAAGATCAAGATAAGACCACATTTACTTGTCCATGGGAAACTTTTGCCTACCGAGTGTTTCCTTTTGGGTTATGTAATGCACCTGCAACATTCCAAAGAGCAGTACTAGGAATTTTTTCTGATCTAATCCATGATTGTGTAGAGGTTTATATGGATGATTTTACAGTTTATGGTAATTCATTTGAAGAGGCATTAGAAAATTTTGAAAAAGTCCTTATAAGATGTAAAGAAACAAACCTTTCATTAAGCCATGAAAAATGTTTTATGATGTTTACTGAAGGTATTGTTTTGGGGCATCATATTTCAGGAGATGGGATTAAGGTTGATAGATCAAAAGTTGAAGTCATCTCCAAGTTGCCTATTCCAAATTGTCAAAGAGATGTTAGAAGTTTTATAGGATTTACTGGTTACTATAGAAGATTTATAGAAAACTTCACTAAAATTGCATCTCCACTCTTCAAATTGCTTACAAAAGACTGTGAATTTAAATGGGATCCTGATTGTCAATCAGCTTTTGAAACTTTGAAAACAAGAATATCTGAAGCATCTATCTTGAGAGGACCAAATTGGAAACTCCCTTTCCATATTTCTACGGATGCTTCAGATACAGCTCTAGGAGCTGTGTTGGGTCAAAAAGATTTAGTTCCTTATGCCATTTATTATACCAGTAAAAATTTGACTCCCAAAGAGTTGAACTATACTGTGACTGAAAAAGAGTTTTTAGCTGTTGTTCATGCAATTAATAAGCTTAGACATTACATAACAGGCTATGAAACTTTTATTCATACTGACCATTCTGCAATTAGATATTTAATGAACAAACCTGTTACTAATGGCAGAGTGACAAGATGGCTCTTACTTTTGCAAGAATTCAATATTACTGTGTTGGATAGACCAGAAAAACAGAATACAGTAGCTGATTTCTTGTCTAGGATTCAGAATACTAAAGAAGATTCTCCTGTAGAGGATAAGTTTCCTGATGAATACTTGTTTGCAGTAACTATTAAGACCCCTTGGTATGCATATATTGCTAACTATTTGGTTACAGGGAAACTACCTTCACATTTATTTCCAAGTGAAAAACGAAAAATTATTCAGGAGAGTTCAAAATATTCATGGATTTCTAACAAATTGTTTAAAACAGGGCCAGATCTTGTGATCAGAAGATGTGTCAGGGAAGATGAAATGCCTGATATTCTTAAGGCATGTCATGATGAACCATGCGGCGGACACTTTGCGGACAAAAGGACGGCCTATAAAATCCTTTCTTTGGGATATTATTGGCCTTCTCTCTTCAAAGATGCAAACAATATGTCAAAAGGTGTGATAGCTGCCAAAGAGTAGGGAAACCTACCCTTTCAAATGAAATGCCATTGCAAACACAGGTACTCATTGAACCCTTTGAAAAATGGGCTTTAGATTTCATTGGACCAATTAATCCACCATCGAAGCAAAAGAAGTATATATTGGTTTGCACCGATTATGTTACTAAATGGGTAGAAGCTAAACCATTAGTATCTGCTACTGAAAATTCAGTTGTTCATTTTCTTTATGAGGATATTTTTACTCGCTTTGGTGTTCCAAGAGAAATTGTAACAGATCAGGGGAGCCAATTCACATCAAATTTGGTGGAGAAGTTGATGGAAGAATACAAAATCAAGCACAGAAAATTTACTCCTTACCATCCACAAGCAAATGGTCAAGTGGAGTCCACAAACAAAGTTCTTGAAAGTATCATCACCAAAACTGTTCATCTACATAGAAGAGATTGGGCAGATAGGCTTCCAGAAGCCTTGTGGGCCTACAGAACTACATGGAGGAATACAACAAGACATTCTCCCTATGAACTTGTTTATGGGAAAGAAGTCTTGTTCCCCATTGAGTTCCAAGTCAAGACCTTCAAGATAGCAGTTCATTTGGGAATGGACTTATCAGAAGCCCAAAAGCATAGAATGGAGCAATTGAATGAGCTAGATGAGATCAGACAAGAAGCAATTCTAAAAACTGATCTAGTTCAATATCAAAGAACCAAGTGGCATGACAAATATATCAAAGAGAAGAAGTTTCAAGAAGGAGATTGGGCATTGTTGTTTGACTCCAAGTTTAAAGACTTTCAAGGGAAATTTCAGACTCATTGGCTTGGGCCATATGAGATTGACAAGGTCTTTAACAATGGAGCTGTAAGAATCAAGACCATTGATGAGTTTCAAACTCCTCCTTTAGTGAATGGCCATAGATTGAAAGTTTATCATAAGCCACTCTCTAAAGAGGATTTTGTCAAGTTGTTTCAAGAAAGTTCTGCAATCAGGCTGGTACAGAAGAATCCTTCTTCTCTACCAAGCTAGTTTTTGTTTTTCAAGTTAAAAAAAATAAATAAATAAATAAATAAAAAGAGAAAAAAAAAATAAAAAAAAGAGAAGAAAAAAAAAAATGGTATAAGCCTGAAAACCAATCATTGATTGGCAGTCTTATACAGAAAATATGGGGTGAAAATCAGGGACACCTGACACTCTATATTTTCCAAAAAAAAATTATGTCTTTTATTTTATCTCACCACCCACTCCATTTCATTTCACTTCACTTCATTTCATTTCATTTCATTTCACTTCATTCCACTTCATCTCATCCATTCCATCAATAAAAATCTTTTTATGACCATTTCCATCTGGTCATTTGTCATTTGTTCATTTCTATTTCAACCAAGTAATAGCTGTGTCAGTTTCCGCAGCTGACAGCTGTTTCCGCAGCTGACTCCAGTTTCCGCAGCCAGAAGCAGATTCCGCAGCTGCTACTACTCTGTTTTCAAAAAGAATGTACAGTTAGTTGTTGTTTTCATAAAATCATGAAATAAAAAGCAGGAGAGGATCAATGGGACATTCAAGACACTAATGAAGATCAATCAGTTGAAGACCAAGGGCAAGAGCAAGGATTCCAAAGGTATGAATAAAGTTTATTTCAAATAGTATAAAAGACACATTTTTTTTATGTAATTTTAAACTATGAGATCTACCCATAACGCACAATGATTATATTGACAGTCCGTAACCCTCCACGATCTCTATGTTATCCTCTTGCATTTATTCACAAACGGCTTCATTATTGAAATTCCGACTCTTACTCATGTTCAAATAGCCCACCGAAGATAATGATACGTATTTGAGTTGACAAAGGACTCTTACAAGCCGCATAAATCCATAATCATTGATTGAAACGTGTTCATATTTATGACACAGCCACCAAAAATTCAAAATGCGGCCGAATGCATTACACTTTGTTAACTTCTTTGTCGTTTCTCTGTCGTGTTACAAAACCTCACTCTACTCATTCTCATTCCCTGTTTCACTCCATTCCGTTTCTTTTACTCACTCTCATTCCCGTATATTCACCCACAGTCTTATTCCATTTTGTGTATGGTGCTCATTTCCGTTTTGTGATAACATCCCCACAGCATTGTGCTCGACTCCGTGTATTCCATCGTTCCACTTCCGCTTAAAACCCTCACAGAGGCAAGCTGTGAAGCACAGAGAAGTAAAATGGGAAAATTATTAAGGACAGAGCCAGAAGGACCGAAGTTCATAGAGGGATTTCCACAAGCAAAAGAGATGTTGAGAAAAGCTAAATGGCTACGTTTTATTCAGAAATTTCGGGGTTACCACAGAGAAATTACCAAAGCGTTTGCAAGATCATTTGATGGCTCGGAAGCAGAAGTGGGAGACCTCAAATTTTTGGTTAATGAAGCATCAATAGCAGCAGCAACAGAGCTCCTTCAGGAAGGAGAACGGTGGTTCAAAAACAAAAGTATCAGTGATGAGGCATGGAGAACAATCCTCCGAAATCAAGGTATGGATATCACTGTTTTCAAAAGAGGAATTCCAGTGCATGCAATAAAAGATGAATGGGCCACTTTATTACTCATTGTTCAGAAATTTATCACATGTGAAGGTCGCTTTGGCTCTATGTACATGTATCATACTAGGATATTGATGAATTTCCTTGAAAACCAAACTCTCAATCTTCCTTATTTCCTATTCAATAGCTTGAAGAAAATGGCTGTGACTGTGCAAAAACACCTAGGAGATGTAGAGCCTCATTTATATCATCATGGGCTTATAAAATTTTTGATTGAAAAGGAACTGAAAGAAAGAGAAGATACTTGGGAACAATTCTTAGTTAGAAACTTCTTTGAAGAACCTCAGGAAATTCCTGAAGGTAAATCAATTAGAAGGAGTAGAAGAAATAAAATGGATGTTGAAACCCAAGTTGCTCCTACACAGGAAGTTCCCGCAGCTAGCACAGCAAAAAGAAGTATAAGGAAAAGAACAATAGATGAAATCCAAGATACTTCTACTATTACTATGAAGAAAAATGATAAGGAAGAGAGATTGATAAAAAGGAAGAAGAAGGAAATCAAAATTAAGAAGCCAAAAATATCAAAAGGGAAAGAAATTGTTGAGGCTGTCCATAAAACCTCTTCTTCTGAAAAAGAAGATCACCAAATTCTGTCTGAGAGATTAATTTTTCTTCAAAAACATTCATCTCTATCTAAGAAGGCAAAAACAGGAAAACAAGAACAAAAGGGTAGTGTACCACAGCATGTGAGGAGAAGTAGCAGGCTTAAGGGAAAACTGAGAAAAAACACAAATTAAAGGTCCTCATTTCATTGATTTGGGTGAAGAGACATCTGAACAGTCTCCAACCGACCATAGTCCATTTCAGTCAGTTAGTGAACCTGACTCCTTTCACTCCCAATCAGACAATGAGTGTACTCCATCTTATTCTCAGCAAAATATTGATGAAAGTTCTCCTCAACCAAATTTTGAACATAATTCTCCCTTGCAGCATTTTGAGGACAGTCCAATGAAGAAGACACCGGAAGTAGACCCCAAACAGCAGGAGGTCTATGATTATATAGAATCCTTGGAGAAGGCAGCCACAGGTCCAAGCACCTCTTCTACTCAGCCTCATACATTGCAGGATGACTTGGTTCAGTCATTAAAACAAGAGATTTTTGAGCTTGAGCTTTTAAATAGGCATATCAAAAATGAAAATGAAACACTTAAAGAGCAAGGAAAACTGGACAAGATTATCCATGACAATACTATGTTACATTTGGGTATTTGGCAAAAGAAAAATAAGAAGCTAAAAAGGAAATGCCAAAAATTGAGCAGAGCACTTGTGAATATCAAATTGAGGTGCCTCATGAAGAAACCCAGAATGATGGCAGTACCAAAGAAGAAGAGAAGGGGGTTAGATGTGTTGGCTGAAGTATCAAGGCACATGAATTGAACAAAGAGTGTCAAAATTTTGGTTGCATGAGGACATGCAACACCTTCAAAGTGGGGGTATGTTGAGTCCCGAATTTGCCTCTTTTCCATACACTTTTCCATATCTTTTTCACTCACCTAAACCTCCAAAATTGTCAATATCATGTGCAAAAGGGTATCTAACATTGTTTTTAATTATGTTTGTGTGTTTTCTATTTGATTTAGATTTTGTTCATACAGCTGCGGAAACTTGTCACTTTCCGCAGCCGCTGCAACTTTCCGCAGCTATTTTGTGGAAATCAATGTTACATGTGTCAACGAAGGAAACGAGCCACATGGGCAGGCTAGGAATGACAAGGACATGGTTCGTGTCCTATTGGTTCAATGAAATTCGTCAAGGAAAGCCGCGGTCAAAGCCATCCACGTGGAAGTCAACTGTGGAGTTCTATGTCGGCTGGACTCTGTTTCGTGGCATAGAAACATCCATACGGCCGTTTCCCAAGCTTGTGGAAGCTAATTGACATCTGTGCAAAGTTCTGGAGTTGAATTTAAGCGCCCACCTTCCATAGATCCGTTTCCAAAACATGGCCATACTCCTAAATCCGTGGCCTTCGTGGTCTACGTGTTGGCTGCTATCATAAACTTCAGGAAACAGTTACATTTTATTGCTTTATAAAGAGCGTTTGCATACGCACGTAGAGTTAGTGAATGTGAGTTGATAGTTGTTATTTGTTAAGTTGATGTGCGTACTCTGTTATGTGGTGATTACGCTGCCTTGAGCCGTAATACCACCAGCCTGTAATGACTTTCTTTTTAATGTGAAAAACTCTGTTTCATAACTTAATTCGTGTGTGAAGATCATACCAGAGCTGCGTAGAGGGCCCCTGCTCAGCCGAGGTTCTGTGTATTAATGTATATATTTTTCATTTCATTTCTTTAAGCAGTCATTGTATCATAACCCATTACATGTTCATATTTCATAGTTGTTTTATTTATGTTCATACATTTCTGTA
>CM076570.1:989441778-989560055 GCA_034641835.2 Pinus albicaulis
CCCTTTCTATAAATTTTTTATCAAAACACCTTTTATGATTTTATTAAGTCAATTATCTTAGGATTTTGTTAATTTTTCATTTTCTTTAGATTCTTGTTTTGATTGCTTGGTTGAAATCGTTTTTTTATAAGCTTCCTGTTGACGCTTGTTTCGTCTCATTTGGTCAATCGGTTTGTAAATAGCACTCCTTTGAAGTCTAATCAATTATGTCACCTGGGTTAAAAAATTGCGGATTTTAATAATGCATTTAGTTTAAATATTAACCCCTAGATTAATTATTACTAACAATTTTTATTTTTACTTATACATCCAAATCATAAAGCATCGGGATTTCAGTCATTTATTCCAAATTTCCAATTTTTAAATAAATTTCTAATCTCGAAAAAATCCAAAATGTCAAAATGGTTGTTTTAGGTAAATCATCATTTTAGATAAATTCGTAGTCTAATTTAACATCTCTAAAATAAGATCAAAAAACAAAAAAATTAATTTTTAACATAAAATTTTGAATTAATTAAATTAATTATTATATTAAATATAATTAATTTAATTTAATTAAAATTTTATATTAAAACAAATATATAAAAAACAAAAAATTAAATTAAATTTTTGCATAAAACACATCGCATCGGAAATATTCATGCGAACATCCTTTTAAAAACCCCGATGCAATGATTTTTCCCGATGCGATTGAGGCTCATTAGTTTCATCCGATGCGATTGAGCTCATTACCTCCGATCCGATTAAGCTTGTCAGCCCCGATTGAGCTCATTACTTCCGATCCGATTGAGTCACATTGAACTTATGCGATGCGATTGAGTTCATTACCTCCGATCCGATTAAGCTTGTCAGCCCCGATTGAGCTCATTACTTCCGATCCGATTGAGTCAATGTTCAAAACTTCCGATCCGATTGAGTCACGAGGAGCAACTGAATTTCCAGAATTATATCAGATTTGACTTACCAACTTTGGAAGCTCATAAATTGAGTTTTACTTGGCCAAATGAGGCCCATGACGGCTCATTGGAAAGAGAAAATCAAGGAGAACATTTCTGAGGAGGTTTCAATAACAGATTTGATAATTTATTGGGTCAAAAATCAGGCAGAAAATCAAGCTCCGAATTTCTAAAAATAAAATCAATTTTCTGAGTTTTGTTTTCTTCATTTTCATTTGTCCAGCCTCTTCTAATTGCAGATTCATGCATCAATAATATCCTTGATTAATTAAAATCATTATGAGTATCAATAAGAAGCTCAAATTTCATTTTTATTTATTTAAATAGAATTTGATTAGATTTGTTTTAATGATAGAAATAATATTTGGATTTTATTTTTGCTTCTTAAATGATTTTTAATTTCTTTTTGCAGAAAAAAACAGTAGAAGAGATATGGAGGAAAAATATTTCAATCAATGAGAAGACTCCAACAATTAAATATTGGAATTTTTGAACAATTAAAGTTGGATTGGGCAGATTTTTCTTCAAACAAACTCTCTTCTAAAAATAGTTTTGGGAAGATTATAAATTGCAGATTGCAAAATGTAATTGAGGGCTGCTCTCCTCTGCAATTCCAGATTTCTAAAAGCATTTCTGTTATAGGAATTTATAATTGTAGATGGGGAGGAGAGAAAGTTTCAGATCTGAACATTATTGAGGGTTTATGCTTTATGTCTTTTATTATGCATGATGGGCAGAGTTTGCATTTCTGCAGCTCTAGTCTTGAAAGCATAAATTCAAGTAATGTAAAGTACTGTTAGAGACTGTGATCGTAGAAGTGTTAATTCATTTGAATCGGGTATTTTTGGTATCGTATCAAATACCAGTTTATTTTATGTTAATAAAATTGTTGTTTCATTTATTCATATTTTTTGGCATTTCTCTGATATGGATAATTTGTCTTAAAATGTTAAGTATTCGCTCTTATGAATTAGAACTCGATTTAGCAACCATTACTCGTAATCATTTCATAACATCGATTTATCGCCTTGATATACGTTTGGGCCCCTTCCATGTTATTGTTTAATTATTAGTTTGACTGATATGATAATTGATATCAATTTTTGTGAATTTCTTCCGGAATGTTGTTGATTTATTATTTCAGTCAAATGGTCTCAATAGAATGTGTTTTTGTACTCACAAATGTGAGCTAATTGAATTTCTTCGTTAGCTTAACATTAATTTAAAACCAGACATATTTTAATTCTCATTATTTAATCATCTTGCTCTTAGTTGGGTTAGATTTTCATCTACCTAATTGAGATAGGATTTAGATTAGTTTCTTTTGCTTACATTATAGAATAAGTTTGCAATTAGATTAAATTTACATTCTTTTAAGTCCTTTTCTCAAAGAGGCAAAATCTTAGTTGTGGTTTGGCTGAACCCAAATCAGCTTAAGGGTCATTCTCTTGCCTGATCAGCAAGAAGAATTGATCTGATATCCCTGTCTATTGGTAGTTAACGATACATCGTAAACCAATAGCGATAGGGAAAAGGTAACTGGACCTAGTTAAACCAGTTGGAGCCACTATCATAAACGGAAAAGGAGCTGTATTAAGGTCCGGACCGGGTGGTTATCCCCTAATGTTGTAGCAGCGATTTTCGAGGCTTCAACATTTTTGGCGCTAGAAGGAGGGCCTGAAACTTGTTGTCTGTTGGAGTCTTTTGAATTTTAACATTTTATTTAATCACAATGGCTCCTTTTAAACTTCCAATTTGGAGTTGTATCCATGGACGTGCATCTTCCAATACTCCACCCGAAGTGGTAAGACTCTTGTCTCAGGTAAAATTCAATGGTAAGAAAAATTCTTCTACCTTTAATCATGTCCTTCAATTTATTCAAAATGTTTCAAATTATGATTTTCAAGGGATTGATGAAGGCATTTTATGCAGAATTTTTACTCTCACATTTGCGGCAAAAGCCAGAAGCTGGTGTAGAACTCTTCCAGTTGCTTCAATCCACAGCTGGGATCATTTTGTTACAATTTTCATTTGTAAATTTGACGGCTATGATTATGAACAGGTATGTGAAGAAATTGAATATTTACGAAGGTTTGAAAATGAGTCTGTTAATGATTTTAATATTCGATTTCATTTAAATTGCTTAAGATTTAAAGATGAAGATAAACCTACGGAAGAAGAATCATTAGATTGGTTTGAATATATTTGTTCTCTTCCACCCATTCCCAATCCATATGAAATTAATTCAAGCTTTGTTCCATCCCATTACAATATAAATGAAAATCCCAATTTGGATGTGCAAATAAATTGTGATGAAGTGGTTTCACAAAGCTTGGAAAATATTTCTAATCAAATGCAAGAAGACAACAACAGCAATTTTGGAGAAAAAACTGCTTTGGAATCTGAAAATTACTCTGCGGTCAATTCAGAAAATCAGATCGCAAATCAACAAGTACAAACAGCAATCAAAGTAAATAATAAAATACAAACTGCTGTACAAATTTCTGAATTCCTCCATGATGAGAAAATGCCGAAATCACAGCAGCAAAGCAGCCTTCTTCAAGAAAGCATGAGCATACAAAGGAATGATTTAGAATCTGAAATTTACAATGAGCATAATGCACAAGAGTTCTCAAACAGAGACAGTTTTAAATGCATTGTTTCAGGTTCACATTTTTCCCTTTATCCTGATATTTTTAATGATGGTAATTTTTCCCCTCTTGATATTAATGATATTTCAGAAAATACAAAGGCCGATCTAAATGAATTACTATCAAGTTTTTATCAAGATAGAGAAGCAATTAACGATCATTCTTTTGCCATTAATGAACATGAAATTCTTGTTCCTCCTTGTTTGGATATATTGGATGAGATTGAAGGGAATTCTAGAGAATCTTGTGAGATCATTTATGATGATTACTCTGATATTGAGGATGTTGATTTCAATTTTTCTCAAAAGAATCCTCGTGATAAAATTCAAATAACATCTGAGAATGAAGAACGCTTCAATTTAGAAATTATCCCAACCAATCCTCATTTTAGAGCAGCAAATTATCTTCATGATTTCATTATTCGAGAAAACTTTCCAATTTATTATTCGTATCGTGATCAAGTTCTCATTCCTACTCATAATCATAATTCATTTTCTAATTCACAAGTTGGAATTCAAAATTACTCAAATTCCATAATTCTGGCCAATCCTTGTGAAAATGAAATTATTTCAAAACGATCCCAATTGTTTTGTAACATTAGTTGTAAAAATAGTGATTTCATTTTAGTTTTTCTTTCACAGTTATTTTGTTTAAATTTAGATTTATTTTTTGATTTTATTTTGCAAAATTTTCACACTTTTCGCTGGCATATTGAACACCTTACTATCAAACACTCAATTGATGCATTGCCCGATTGGGAAATTGAAGTTTCATATTATAATAATGAGCATCAAAAGATATTAATATTTCAATTTCAATCAATGCTAATGTTTCATCAAAAGCTTCTATTTTTTCAAAGGCAATGTCGACAAGAGAATGTATTTTTGCAATCTGGCCAGCAATTCAATTCAATTAATAATTTTCCATTTGTACATAATACTAACAATTCTTTCCAGGCCTTTGAATTTAAAAGCTCATCTTCACAATTTGGCCTGTTATCTCTTCCTTTGAATATTTTCCAATTTTTAATAGAAATCCATCCAGATTTCTATGATCCAATTAATATCCAATTAGAAAGGAAATTTCAAGAGAAAGAGATTTTAATTAAGTTGCTAACAATAACTGTACATTCTGATTTCAGATTTATTTTCTTCAGTTTAGTTAGATTTGTATTTTTATTACTAACATTTGAACTGTACATACATGCAGCAATTAAAATGAAAAAATGGCTACACTGGAAATATGACTATACCTAGTCATTTTCATGTATATGGTTAGAATAGGAGTAGAATTAATTTAGTTTGTTTGTTTTGTATAGTTAATTTGTTTTAATAGTTTTGTAGATTAAAAAATAAAACAAAGCAATCAGCCTTCTCATGCATGTTCACTGAAACATTTTCTCCTTATCAGAAAGTTTTAATTCTTGCTTTCCTTTTTTAATTTCTTGCATCAATACCTCTACTATGCTTATTTTGAATAATGTATTGATTAAATTCAATTGAGGTTGCACTTGGCATTGATCGCCTCAAAGCCACTTTTCTTCATTTCGAGATTTCCTTCTAAGATTTTCTTTTGGAATTTATATAATAAAGGTTGAAGATGTAAGAGCTTCATGATCTCATTATCCCATGAAATGTATGGTTGTCTATGATAAGCTTAATTCCGACTCAATCATTAGTAGTCAGTCTAACCTTTCACGATAATCATATGAAGTTCATATTATCTTCCTCGGAATTTGCTAAAGCTGACCTTAAGGATGTCAATTTTGCTGAGTGCACACATTCAAATCTCTTTTGATATTTTTCTACAATTAGTGGCTTTATCCCATTCTAATCTTTAGTTTATTATTTGATGCTGCAATATGCATCATATTCATTCACTAAAGACATTATTGAACAGTCACAATAACAATACGGATTCTTCTCAAGTTATTCAGAATAAGCAGAGATAATAAATTGTTGTTTCAATTCAAAAGGAGAGTCTATTTTTATATTTATTTCGGGTAAATTTTATGTTTTATGAACATGAATGATTGATTTCATTCAGGCTGATTGCACACTTAGATTTAAAATAAATAATGAGATGATTTTAATCAAAGGAAGAATTTGAAGATTTATGAGGTAAAATTTACAGACAAATTCCTTTCAGGTACGCATTTACAACTTTATTCTCATCCATTATTAGTTCATTTTTTTTCCTTAGTTTATTTTTGATTTGTGTTCTGTTTTATTTGCAGGTTTTTATTTCTTTTCAAAACATAAAGTAAGCAGTAAACCCATTTCAAATTTGCAACAGGTTCAGGGAAATTTTATTTGTTATTCATTAGAATTTGATCATTCTTTAACTTTGCTTTCATTCATTTAAAAAATCCAATTAAAATTAAAAACAGTATCGCAAGATTCATATCAGAAATGTTCCAACTTGATTTTCATATTTCCGATGAAAGATCTCTGATGTGTTACATCATTCAATTTTTCATAAAATATCAAATCACATATCGCATTGGAATAAATTGAAAGGTTTGTTTTTCATTACAAAAGTTCTGATGCGATGAAATGGATAGCAAACGCGCATATCACATTTAACATAAGGTTAATTCATTTCAAACGTTCCGATGCGATGAACCCAATCGGCAATCGCAAATCAGAGAGACCTCATTTTGATATATCCATTTGCAAAAACTCCGATGCGATGAAGTTCAAATCGCAATCGCAAATTATTAAATTAGTCAAGGAATAATTTTGAAAGACCTCCGATGCAACAAGTCTAATCGCAAATCGCAAATCGGGAGGAAAATTGAATACATCCTTGTGTGCTCATTTTAAAAATTGTGATGCAATAATTCATCACCAATTGCTTATCGCTATCGCTTTTTATTAATCGCCAAATGCTTATAGGTCATCACTTTTCACTAATTGCCGATTGTTCATCGCTTATCGTTCTTCGTTCATCACCGATTATTATAAAAATCGCATCACTGCTATCGCAATTGTTTTAATTTCAATTCCCTTGAACACAAAGCATTTTGTTTTTACATTTTACTGCTTGCTTTAAATTAAATTAAATAAATAATGATTTTGGGTTATGGGATTTTGGTTAGTTTTCCTTCTTCATATTTTTAATGTCAAACTAAAAGAAGAAGTCAGCTAGTATTGGAGAAATTGATACCTTCAGGTAAGATCAAATGCAATCATCCAATGGTAAGATTCATGTACCCACTTTCATTAATTTCCATTTCATTACTTTAGTTTCAGTTTTGTTTTTTAAAATTATGTTGATATTTGAATCTGTTTTGCAGCTCTTCATAAAAACTTTCAATCATCTGCTAAATCATATTTTGGAAGCCCTATGCTCTTTTCCTGGTTTTATTTTCAAGAAGCAACGATAGTCTTCATTGAAACAGCTGCACTGGGAAGTTTCTGAAACTTTAATCTATTTCTTTAAAGCATTTTTTTTTTAGAAAATGATTAAGATAATGCTTTGAAAATGACAAGATTGACATCAAACAGAAATTTTTCATTGTGGCTGAATTTTATCATCACTGCTATCTGAAACCTAAAGCATTTACAACCTTGCAAGGTATAAGTTTTATGGATCTCGACATAAGAAGAAATGATTACATGATTATTTTATTTTACTTCATGTTGTTGAGACATTGGTATAAACATTTTTTTTTTGTTAGAGTTTGTATTTCAAAAGCTTGGATTTTTTCTTTTCCACTTTTTTGCTTCATTTTAATTTTGTTTGCTGATTTCTTTTCTCACTTTAGTTTAAGAATTCTTTTCCTTTGGTTTTCAATTTTGATTTTGGTAACTTTGTTATGTTTTATATGGAAGGCTTTTTATTACTTAACAATGGTTGGCATACATAGGAAAAATTGTTAATAGTCTCCTATTAGCTTTTTCTTAAAATCTCTTAGCAAAATTTATTTTTCTTATTATAAAGGTAGACATACTTAAGGAAGAGATTACAAAACAAGAAAAGTTGACGAAGTATCGTGAAATCTGAGAAATTTCTTTTTCATCAAAATTGTAATTATTTTGAGATTTCAATACTTTATTAAGATCTTTCAAGATTCTATTATCAGTCAAGAAACGTTATTTTTAACCAAGTAAAGACACTTTACAACAAAGCACTTTTAACTCTGAAATTGTCATTCTGAACTCTTAAGGAGTTAATGATTCTCCCTATTTAAAAAGAGTTTTATTTTTCTAGAGTGTACTCCAAAAATATATTTATAACTTAAAAGATAAGAGGTCTCATCACGAGCCTGCTTACCATGATCATAGGGGAAAAATAGGCTGACATTACCAACACTGCTAAACAAACCAGGGTAATGGCTTATAATTTCAAACAATTGTAAGACAAGGGGTCTCATCACGAGCCAGCTTGTTCAGTCCAATTATAACCAGTGAATGGCATTGTCAACTATCTGGCTACCAAACCAGGACAATGGATTTTAAGAATAAAAAATAAAAAAATAACCATATATAAATGGATTTATCTCTAGGTCAATAATTCTTAAATAGATAGGATTCTGAATCATTGATGATTAAAAGGTAACCCTGTCGAGACTATAGATGTTTGCTGGCAGCAGTGGCTCTACCTGTGACAAATGAGCACACTTTAAAAGCTCGGCTGTAAAGTGACCCCTGCTTTATCTCTAGAACTAATTAAGGACTGATATAGAGTTATGAGATATTTTAATTTATGAGGAATTTCTAGAAAATTACAGTAAGATGATTGTTGCTTTTATTCAGATTAATGAACCTAGTCAAACATTCCAAAAATAATTTTCTCTTCTTTAATTATTTTTACTTTAATCTTAGGAAAATTTCATTTTTATCAAACAGAGATAATTGTTTCTTTCAGTGAATCGCCAATTGTTGTACGGTACAACAACCCCCCATTTTTAACTTGTTCACATCAAATAATGGGGACCCTTTCTATAAATTTTTTATCAAAACACCTTTTATGATTTTATTAAGTCAATTATCTTAGGATTTTGTTAATTTTTCATTTTCTTTAGATTCTTGTTTTGATTGCTTGGTTGAAATCGTTTTTTTATAAGCTTTCTGTTGACGCTTGTTTCGTCTCATTTGGTCAATCGGTTTGTAAATAGCACTCCTTTGAAGTCTAATCAATTATGTCACCTGGGTTAAAAAATTGCGGATTTTAATAATGCATTTAGTTTAAATATTAACCCCTAGATTAATTATTACTAACAATTTTTATTTTTACTTATACATCCAAATCATAAAGCATCGGGATTTCAGTCATTTATTCCAAATTTCCAATTTTTAAATAAATTTCTAATCTCGAAAAAATCCAAAATGTCAAAATGGTTGTTTTAGGTAAATCATCATTTTAGATAAATTCGTAGTCTAATTTAACATCTCTAAAATAAGATCAAAAAACAAAAAAATTAATTTTTAACATAAAATTTTGAATTAATTAAATTAATTATTATATTAAATATAATTAATTTAATTTAATTAAAATTTTATATTAAAACAAATATATAAAAAACAAAAAATTAAATTAAATTTTTGCATAAAACACATCGCATCGGAAATATTCATGCGAACATCCTTTTAAAAACCCCGATGCAATGATTTTTCCCGATGCGATTGAGGCTCATTAGTTTCATCCGATGCGATTGAGCTCATTACCTCCGATCCGATTAAGCTTGTCAGCCCCGATTGAGCTCATTACTTCCGATCCGATTGAGTCACATTGAACTTATGCGATGCGATTGAGTTCATTACCTCCGATCCGATTAAGCTTGTCAGCCCCGATTGAGCTCATTACTTCCGATCCGATTGAGTCAATGTTCAAAACTTCCGATCCGATTGAGTCACGAGGAGCAACTGAATTTCCAGAATTATATCAGATTTGACTTACCAACTTTGGAAGCTCATAAATTGAGTTTTACTTGGCCAAATGAGGCCCATGACGGCTCATTGGAAAGAGAAAATCAAGGAGAACATTTCTGAGGAGGTTTCAATAACAGATTTGATAATTTATTGGGTCAAAAATCAGGCAGAAAATCAAGCTCCGAATTTCTAAAAATAAAATCAATTTTCTGAGTTTTGTTTTCTTCATTTTCATTTGTCCAGCCTCTTCTAATTGCAGATTCATGCATCAATAATATCCTTGATT
The DNA here is from genome assembly GCA_034641835.2 of Pinus albicaulis. Classification (NCBI taxonomy): domain Eukaryota; kingdom Viridiplantae; phylum Streptophyta; class Pinopsida; order Pinales; family Pinaceae; genus Pinus; species Pinus albicaulis. The sequence goes on from CM076570.1 coordinate 989,451,548, forward strand.
AATTAAAATCATTATGAGTATCAATAAGAAGCTCAAATTTCATTTTTATTTATTTAAATAGAATTTGATTAGATTTGTTTTAATGATAGAAATAATATTTGGATTTTATTTTTGCTTCTTAAATGATTTTTAATTTCTTTTTGCAGAAAAAAACAGTAGAAGAGATATGGAGGAAAAATATTTCAATCAATGAGAAGACTCCAACAATTAAATATTGGAATTTTTGAACAATTAAAGTTGGATTGGGCAGATTTTTCTTCAAACAAACTCTCTTCTAAAAATAGTTTTGGGAAGATTATAAATTGCAGATTGCAAAATGTAATTGAGGGCTGCTCTCCTCTGCAATTCCAGATTTCTAAAAGCATTTCTGTTATAGGAATTTATAATTGTAGATGGGGAGGAGAGAAAGTTTCAGATCTGAACATTATTGAGGGTTTATGCTTTATGTCTTTTATTATGCATGATGGGCAGAGTTTGCATTTCTGCAGCTCTAGTCTTGAAAGCATAAATTCAAGTAATGTAAAGTACTGTTAGAGACCAGGATCAGAGAAGCAGATTCAATTAACTGGTATTTTTGGCATTTCTGTATCAAATACCAGTTTCATTTTTATGTTAATAAAATTGTTGTTTCATTTTATTCATATTTTGGCATTTCTGTTGATATGGATAATTTGTCTTAAATTGTTAAGTATCTCTGCTCTTATGAATTAAACTCTGATTTCTGAGTAACCATTACTCAGAAATCTGTCTTATAACACTGATTTATTAAATAGTAATGTGTTGTGAATTTCTTCCACATGTTATTGTTTAATTATTAGTTTGACTGATATGATAATCGATATCAGTTTTGTGAATTTCTTCCGGAGTGTTGTTGATTATTATTTTAGTCAAATGGTCTCAATAGAATGTGTTTTGGTACTCACAAATGTGAGCTAATTGAATTTCTTCATTAGCTTAGCATTAATTTAAAACCAGACATATTTTAATTCTCATTATTTAATCATCTTGCTCTTAGTTGGGTTAGATTTTCATCTACCTAATTGAGATAGGATTTAGATTAGTTTCTTTTGCTTACATTATAGAATAAGCTTGCATTTAGAGTAAATTTTACATTCTTTTAAGTCCTCTCCTTAAAGAGGCAAAATTTTAGTTGTGGCTTGGCTGAACCCAAATCAGCTTAAGGGTCATTCTCTTGCCTGATCAGCAAGAAGAAGTGATCCGATATCCCTGTCTATTGGTAGTTAAAGATACATTATAAACCAATAGCAAATAGGGAGAAGGTAACTGGACCTAGTTAAACCAGTCGGAGCCACCACACCAAACGGAAAAGGAGCTGCTTTAAGGTCCGGACCGGGTGGTTATCCCCCAATGTTGTTGCAGCGATTTTCGAGGCTTCAACACAACCATCAAAGGAGAAGAATCCAATGGAGGTCCATGATCTTTTCTCAAACATAATATACCTTGGAAAACTTTCTAGACATTCTCAAGAAAAGAGAAGAAATATTTCGTGATAAAGAACATGATGTCTTGAATGAAAGTGCAAGTTGAATACTCGACCTTCCCATGTTGTCCTTTCATATTTCTTGGCAAGGTTCATCCTCCAGTGGAGTCTTTCGATTTGATTTCGAAACTGATTTGGAGTCGCCCAGTGAATGACACACAACCTTCTTGTTACCTAATCGTTGATCACCATAAAAAATCAGATCTAATCTTTGTCATTCTTTCCCAGGGAAGATTTGTCTTTTCGCCTCCCCGAAAATGGCGCCAACACATTATCACTCCGCTAGATCTCTAAGGCTGAAAAAGAAATCCCAATAGAGGTAACCACAGACCAATATTTTGGCTTGGTATCTAGCCCCGGAAAACCAGAGAGGGCTCTCTCCTCAAGGTAAAAGCCAAGAGAGTTGGATAAATTAGGGTATTAGGCTAGGTATGAGTTCAGGGGTTTTGATTTGATTTGATTTGATTGGGTTTTTGGATGAGGATATTAGGTCAAAGGGGCTAGGTTAGGGAAAATATGATTAGGGTTGCAAACATTCAATGGGGAAAGGTAGGTAGAAGGCTATCACATTAGGGTTCTTGGGATGGAATGATTCAGACAAGTGAGGAGCTAGGAAGAGCATGAAAGATGAATTATTCCTAAACTGAAAGAAAGATGAACAGACTATGAAAACCTTCCCAAAACAACGCTTGTGAGATGAATTCTTTTTTTCTAGCTTGAAAGTGATCATACAATAGACATGAAATGGAAAATGGACCAAAAATACATTCATAAAAATGAAAAAAGAGAAGAAACAATGCTGGGCAATGATACCACAAGTATCCCAAAGAAATAGCTGCAACACTTTTATTAAGCTCCTTCCAAAATGATTACAATAGAGTCTCTGATCAATATGCCAACATCCAACTGATTCCCAACCTGTGAAATGACTGAAAAATTACATGATATAGGCCTCAAAAAAACTCCTCCTAGCCTTAGGGGTCGAATCCATGAGAGGAGGAACAGTTCCACCAAAAACTGAGCTGAATACCTAGAGTGTAGGGTGGTCAAACTGACTCATCCCTCACTTTTTGCAAACTGATTCATTACACCTCATCATGAGTTTTAATCTAATGTATTTACCCTAGGTAATAGCCAAAACATGATATTTACATTTACCTCCATCAATTACATAAGTAAAATCATCATTTCCCAAAGTGAAAATCAAAATTGCAGTGAAAACTGAGAAAAACTAGAAATCTGTCAAGGGTGCAGTGCTAGGTCAAAAGTGCAGCATCAACTTCAACTTCACTTTTGAAGAGGTTCCCGGTGTCCAAATTAGGATCATGATGGCTTGTTGGAAATCCTATCCAGTCTACTTTCCAGATCTATCTTTATTTTTCTATATGGAGTTGATTTTCCCTGTCAAAAAGTGATTCTCCCACAACTGGTCAAGGGTGCAACGCCAAGGCAAAAAATGAGGCAGAAAATTGATTTTTTGTGTGTTTTTCACCTTTTCACCTGCCAGTTGTGCAAATTAAGCCTAGAAACATTGTTTTATGGAACGTATTCATCATTTTACATCTTGTGGAGGTCTTCATTTGGCCAAAAAGTTCCTCAAACAAGGGTACAACGCCCTTGATAGTCCAGCTGTCATAAGACTGTCTAGGATTGTTGAAAAGCACAAAAAATTCAAAAATTGTCCCAAATTTTTTTCAAAATTTGGTAATTGGTTTTTGATGATGTGGTTAGGCATGGAGTGAAGCTTCAGCTAATATGTCAAGCCTCCTTTTTTCTTCTTGCTTGTTTAGGGCTTCAATCTTTGCATTAGCTCTTCTAAGCTTTGCCCTTGCAATATTGTCTCTTTTGGCATAGTACTTGGCCATCCTTATTTGAATTTTTTTGTCTTATGTATGTATTCCTCCTCCAATATATCTTCCTCCTCTTACCTATCCTCCTCCTCTTGCATGTAGTCTATGTCTTCTTCCATTGTGTCTAGGTCTAGAAACCCTAGGGAGATGAATTGGGAGTGAAATGTAGGTTTAGGGAGTAGGGAATTGGATGGAAAAAATTAGGGAGATGGGGGAAGGGATTATCAAATTGAGGGAGGTGACAAGGAGTGGAAATATTGTGGGATTTTGGAATAGGAAATTTATTACAAGTATGGGGATTTGGGGGCCTAGGAATTGATTTACCTAGGTCTTAGGGTTTAGGGGATAAAGGGATTTGGGGAAATGGAATGGCAGTGTAAGGGTAGGGATATGGTGTTTAGATATGTAGGAAGGGTAGTGGAAGTATTAGGAAGTGTTTTTGAAAATTAGGAATGGAATTAGGTTTTTTAGCAAGGAAGACACCAAATTTTAATAGAAGAATCAAACACTACTAAAATTGGCCTTGAAGAATGCTAAGAGGATGTATTTGAGTGTTACTTACTTGCTAGAGAATGAAGACAACCAATTATGAAGTTTTTAGAGAAATGGAACCTTTTTTGGAGCTTGCTGAGCAGTTTTGGGCAAGGGCGCAACACACAACATAGGGGCGCAATGCATAACACAGGGGCACAACATCATATTCAAACCAGATTTTTAGTGCCTTCCTGGAGTCCAAATTGAGCTCATGATAGCTCATTGGAAATATCTCTCGCTTGACTACACAACTGACCTATCAAGCACTTAAAATGATCAAGTAGAGCCCCTCAAAAATCAATTATCCCAAGATTGGTCAAAAAGTGCAGAATGAGGGTGCAAAAATGAAGTATGATCTTGTAGGAAACTTTTGGTGGCGTTACTCAACTCCAAATTGAGCTCATGATAGCTCATTGGAAATCTCTTTCTGTCTAGTTATCATTTGACTTATCAAGAAAATCATTTGGACACTCCATCTAGGATAAATATTGATTTTCCTAAGGTCGCTCAAGAAGTGTAGAAAACCTCTTGTAGCAATTGTATTTTTAAAATTTATCCAAAACCATGAAACCTATGTAAAAACAGAAGGAGGTTTTTCTTCCTTGGCCTATGATGGACAAAAACCTCTCTCACGTTTGTCAAATTCATCTTTGTTTGGTCAGAAACACAGTTTGAATAAAAAATGGCTCTATGTGTGACAAATAATTTGTCCGTTGGAATGACTTCTTAAAAAATGGTGGGGACATGATGTTTATGAGATGAAATGGCCTCATATTTTCTGATATGACCTACCTTATGCCTCCTCTACTCAGATGTCTCTAATTCCATAGCAAACCCTAGCTCGATGGGAGAGGAAATTAGGGTTTAGTGCTTGTGGAAAATGATGATTTTGAGGGCTAGAAGTGATGGGAAGTGTTTAGGAACACTGATGAATTTTGGAATTTTCTAATTTGGCTAATGGAGCTTTGAGAACTCTTTGAATTTGAAATTTTTGATGCCTTGGGAACTCTGAGTTAGAAGCTTGGGAACCATGAAATTATTACTTTTGAATGACACAAAATTACATAGTGAAAATAAAAATTATTACATTGTGAAATCCAAATTACTTGCTGGAATGAGAATTTTTCTTTACAAGTCATCTTCACATAGTGAAGAGAATTTTATTAATCACCCTTTCACTTGTTGGCTTTATGTAAATGAAAATGAAGTTTTATTGGACCTTGGAAACCCTAGTGACCTAGTGAAACTTTGAAAAACCCTAAAAGACCTAATGAGACCTTGAAATACTGAACATCAAAATGAGATGAATGATATGATGACATGATGAGACTAAATTTACGAATGATGTACACTCAGAAAGGTATGAAATTATGCCAGGAAGTATTCAAATTTGAGGAAGAGTGATGTTTTTGGACTAGGGCTACCATCAGTGACTAAATTTTTGCATGACCTAGTGGAATGATAAAAAATTTTGAGTGGGACTCCTAAAATGATATGAAAAGAGGATTTTGATCACTGATGGCAGGATGCAAATACTGACACTAACACTAGTCATAAGCCTTTGATGAACCAATCCTCTTGGATACCAAACTTTTTATTGTAGCTAATCATTTGTTTATTTATTCTCTCGTTCAATTACTTATGTTTTTGTTACCTTCCAATTCCCAGGCTTCCAAAAAAATTTTGCAGCTTTCCATTAACCTTATTTATGGACTCTTATACATTCATTTTACATCAGTGTGCACTCTCTCTCGCACTTTCATCATAAGTTTCTACAGCCTCTCTATTTCAACATCTAATCTAGATTTCAATTGAAATTCATTATCTTCCTCTCTCAAATTTTGCATAAGAATTTCATAATTCTTATCTTCCTCCTACCCCCCAACATACATATTTCCACATATGTTTAAGACAACTAAATGTTCCAAATAACTTCAATGTTCTTCCTACACAGAACTTTGATTGATACAATCATCAATATAAATTGCAAACAAAACAATTTACCTCAATTAGAATTTCAAACCTTTGATGATGCAATCTATGAATTTCTCCTCCAAGGTGCTCAACCTACAAATATCATCTCCTGCTCAAATTCATTAAAACACTAAAGCTTCACCTGTTAGATTTCACCAAATCTGATCCTCTGCAAGTTTTGTAAGCTCTGTCATTATCTAATATTCCCACCAAGAGATTTCTACCTCTAAAACATTTATGTAGTATTGAGTGTTTACATACTCTATAAAAAATAGGTGTCCATATAAATTATGATCATTAATATCAATATGATTCACATCACATTCTTCAATTCCATGTAAAATTTACCATATGTTGGACACACACAAATTTCCATGGACAACTTCCAACTCATCGTTCAACGTTGATGTAAGTGTTTCTTTATCAAAGCAATTATCAAGTCTAAAGTCCCAACTACAAGGTATTCCACATCTTCTTTCGAAAACTTGTGATGGCAACCTCATCCATAATTCCAACAATAATCCAATGTTGATTTCATCCCTCTGGAAATTTTCTTTAACAAGCCTTCACGGATGCATCCAGTCAATGGATTCCAATGCTGACACTTACTTCTTCCAATACCATTTTAACACACTAAGAATTAATTTAGCACTCATGTTATCAACTCGCATGGTCTATTACATAAACTTCAATTTCAATACACAGAGCATCATCTAACATTCACAAAATTCTTTTACTACTGAAATTGTCTCTAATCTATCACTAGATTGCTACCATTCATTCATGACAGAGTTTAAATTCAATCTATTATCAATTTTAATATTCACATGGAACTGAAACTCTGTTTAATTCTAGATTACACACATATGCTAGAATTCTTCATTCACAAATACATAGAGACAATCATGAGCATAAGGATGCTTTCAATCACTTTCATTCAACAAATTTTGTACATGCAAATACTCAAAAACATTATTTATCTTCATTCACTCTCTATGGCTTGATTTAACATTCATTTGGCTATTCTCTTTTCCGATAGGCTTACAATGATTAAATACAAAGTTACAAGAAACGTAGATTTTTCCACATCCATAAATCACTCCCTGATTTTTTTTCATCCAACAACTTGACATGAATTTATGGATTATACCAAGGTTTGAAAATCATTGAAGCTCGTAATTTATTAATAATCATTAAGCATCCAATTGTGGGAACCAACTCACTAGATGTTAGGTTTTCTTTAGAATAAAGTTGGCTCTCGAACCTTTGTTTGTTTTTTTTGTATTTTGAGAAACAACAATGCCAAAGTTGATAGACTAACATCCCAAGCCACATCAAGATCAATTGGACCTTATTCATTAACCATGAGTTCACATTAGAAACCATACCCTAATATTAAATCATGACACTTGCAAATCACTTGATATGCATGTCTTAGAAAGAAAGAAAGAAAGAAAGAAATTATATTAATTTCCAACGAATGACCACAAAAGTAGGTCAATGTGACTGCAGAGTACAATGATGTCGATACAAGGAGGAGTACCAAAAGGTCTCCTATATAAAGAGCAAGAAATAAGAAATAAAGAAAGAAAAACACAATGCCTGAAAACCAAAATGAGGGAAGTCATGGACTCCAAGTGCAGAGGGCACAAGATAATGGTCCACTAAATCTCTCCCCTAACACTCGAGCTCGAATGCAAAAAACTCAAGATGGAGTGTTAAGCAACATCTTACCATCTTACCCTGAACAAAGGAAAATAGCTCAAGATGAAGAGCTCTTCTTTTTAGTTAATTCCATTTTGGATTATGTACTTCAAATAGTTGAGATACTAAACTGGTTTTGTAGACATTATACTTGTCATTTTGAATTGAACTTAAAATATCTCAAAAGTTTTTAGATTTTGATTGTGTTGTGATAAAACCTCTTATTTTTATTATGTAATATGCTACTTAAGACTATTTTATATATTTCTTATATTGTAAAATTTCTTATAATCTTTTTAAAATATAATTTATCTATTTTTATTAAAATAAAAACAAAATTTCTTTAAAAAAATAAAATTATAATTCAAATCTAAATCACATTATAATAAAATAATAACATTAATACAAATAAAATTCAAATTCAAATAATATTAACTTAATTTATAATCTTAAAGAATAACGCGCATATAAATTTATGTATGCATAAAATATAAAAATTAAATAATCTTGATGAATAGTTTTGGTATGACATTATTTTGAGTTACTCTCTTATTCTTAAATTTTTAATTAAGAAAATATTATATAATTAATTTGAAAATAAACTTATGTAATAAATTGCATATATATACGATTGCGCCATGGTAATCTAATAATTATTTCGAAAAAAAACAGACTAGGATCTGGACGGCCTACATTCAAGCCCTAAACTTGAAAGTGCATTTTCACGATAAACAATTTATCAAGACAATTTTTGAATCTTCCAAAAGTACGCCCTGATATTGTTTGAACCATAAAAATGATCATGATTTAAAAATGCTTGGATTCATCAGAGCATGTATACCACCAATTTGTTTCAAGAGACTTCCAATGTAAAGCAATGACGGTGGATTTCAGCAAAAAATTAAAAAGCAAATGAAGAGGGACCTGATAGCTAAATTTGGAATTGGGAGCGGGCTTGTGACCGTTTGAAATGGAGGTTATATATACATTTTCGTACAACGAACATGGTATCAGTTTCATCCCAGATTTTTCTGTATTTGCATTGGCTTGGCTTCTTGTGCTTCTTTGCTTCGTCCATTGCATCAGTTTCATCTCAATTTTTTCTGTATTCGCATTGGCTTGGCTTAGCTTCTTGTTTTTCTTTGTTCTCTCCATTGCATGGCCATGCATGTTGTTTTTGACAGTCCATTTTATTTATTCAGTTTGTCTTTCTCAATTTCACTTTTAGCATCTGGTTGATCTGTTTTTAGTTTTCCATTTTTGTATATGTATATGTCTGCACTGTTTGTTCAGCCAATTTTATTATTCTGCCAAATATAGAGAAAATTTAAAAAGGCTAACAACCAATTTTATATTACTGCCGGATTTAGGGCTGAAGATGGACAGTTGGAGATGAAATCCATGATTTCATATTCCTATGCAGTTGTGATCACTTGAATGGAATAGCAGGTACGCTATCCTTATTTATAACTAATAGGATATTATCTTATATGTTATCATTATATATTGATATCTACAAAATAGGATATTATCTATAGGCAGGGATCATGGGAGAGGTTTAACAGTTTTTATCATTTCTAATTCAAGGAAATGCAGTGTGTGGGAAGATCCATCGGCGTAGCGTTTCTTTGATATTTGAATGAAGATAGAGATCTCCATCAAGGTAAAGATCTCTCTGTACTGGTCCGTGCTGTTAATTTTATTGGTGGCTTGTTTATCCACGGTTTTGGCCAGCGATTTCTTGACCTCATGATTTTACTTTCTGAAACATTGAAATGAACCCGGAATAACTGGGTTTTGCGTTTCTCTAAAATCATTTTCAGCTTAAATGTGTGGCTCAGTTAGAGGCATTGCTGTGCTCTATGCCCTTTTTGCTCATTATAGCACTGAACCCCTCTTTTTATGTCAGGGTTCGGTTGGTTTGGGTTTCGGTGTTATTTATACCACGGTGACGGTGATTTGCAGCGGAAACAGAAGAGAAGATGGAGGAGGATCAAATTGATCAATCTTTTCTCAATTCTTTAACGTGGATGTGGCAAATTGCAGTCGTAATCGGTGGTACTGCATCAACATCGATTTTCGCCTAGACGCAAGGTAGGCTGAGCTATATTTGAGAATATCCCTAGGAATCTTGACATTGTCATCTCCCCGGCTTCGGGTTGCAATATTACGGTGAGGAAGAAAACGAAGTCCGCATCCAGACACTTGAGAGGGAGGCCGAAAACTAAATCCCTCTTCCGGGATGAACTTCTTGACCTCCGGGAGGTCCCTATTTTTTTAGCTGATGATCCCAGGGTGGATGGAGTTTGTGACCCTCCTTGGGTCTCCAAATGATTTTCGCCCTCCCCTTCAGCTCATGTTGCTCGGGCAAATAGTTTTTTTGCAGATGGCGGTTTAGTTTTTCTACTTCTAGGTTTATCCACAAGGCTACAGGTTTTTTTTGCAGTGCTTTACCTATATGCTGGCTCATTGGTTTTGGTTCACTCGCAATCTCAAAGGAATCATGTTTACCAGTGCACCATACTACCGGATTTTGTTCACATTAGGACTTTTTCCGCTGGATCTGCATCATGCGAGCAAGATACAAGTTTTTGGAAATGGTTGGACGGATTTCCTTCAACGTTTCTACAGGTCTAGTTTCAAGATGTTCCGAGCTTTCCAGCCTCAGGTCTACTACAAGTGAGCCTGTCTACAGCTACTATGCAAGCGAGCCGGTACAGATTTTTCCCTGTATAAAAAGGGGTGTTGATCAACAATGGGCGTTTTTTCAACTATCAGCTCTCTCCTTCCTCATTCTAGGTTGACTGTTTTCAATGCTTCTGCTATATTATCTGCTTCACCTTATGTATTATAACAGGGATATTTTCATACTATATGTATCAGGTTATTGTATTTATCTTACACAGGGATTCATGTTTCTATCAGTAAAGGGCTGGAATGTCCCATTATCTTGCTTGATTATGCATCGAATTACTGCCTCAGTTGAGTAATTCTGCATGCAATTGGGATTTCTGATTGTCTCGTTGTTAAGTTTTTATCAGCTGAGACTGTTATGATGTACATGTACTGTCATATATTTTCAATATATATAACAGCGGTTTTTTTCTTCTGAAAAAAAAAGGTAGGCTGAGCTATCTTGTCATTTTCTCTTTTAATGTTTGGCCAAAATTAGAACGCCATCTCTATCTTTATTCGTATCTCTAAATTTAGAGCTAGAATATTGGCCAACCTAGTACTTCATGCTCGTACAAATTAATGAGCAGTGAATGGAGGTATTCGCAGTGTCATTGTCTGACCAATCATGTTATGTCAGACATATCGATTTTATGTGCTTTGTTTTTTGGTATTAAAGAGCTAGGTGAAACAACAAAATATTAATACGGCCGTTTATCTATTTTTTATTATGTTTTACCAAAATAGTAGAACGATGTCCTACAAATCTTTATCAGTAGGACCTAGACCTAGGTAATCCATACCCATACCTCCAGACACATAGATGAGTCATTAGTTAATGGAGGTGTGAGTTGTATTTTTGTTAGACTGCAGTTATATATCGAATTTAGGTAGGGAAGAGTTCTCTAATGTTGTGCACGGACCAGTAATTGTTATAGTAATAGTCTCATCAACCCACCAAAAATAGATATATATGCAACCAATAATTAAACATAAAGAAATAATTGAATTTCAAATATATATTAAATTATGTCCAAAATTTCCCAAGTCATTCACTGGGCCCACAAGTTTCCATAAATAACCCACAATTGTCTATAAATAGTTTAATAAGTATCAAGATTACAAATCCTATCATGTCAACTAGAAAACTCATAAAACCATTTTTCCTTCCAAAATGGTCAATTCAATAAGTACAAAAAGCCAGTCACTTCAGCCCTGATGCTGTATATGAGAAGTAAATATCAATACAGGTCTACACATAATAAAAATAAATGTATGTCAACCATAACTGCTGTGTTATTCGACATTTAAACCCATTGTGTTCAATAAATGACACTCACCCAATAACAACATTTAAACCCACTGTGTACAATAAATGACACCCACCCAATAAATTCAATAAATGATTTCCCATCAAAATAGATCAAAGCACATGGACCAACCAAAACAAATTCTCAACCATTAGATCACATCAAATTCAACCCTAATCACACATGCAAAATGAAGCCATTGCAATCCATGTCCATCATTATCATCAATAAAATTCAACTTCAAAAAACTATAAAAGAAGCTCAACCACTGCTGAAGTTACATGTTTCAGTTTCAAACTATTCACCAGCCTTCTAGAACACACCCCAAAACAGAACACAGTATATTCAAGTTAGTTTTCTCAATTATAGCACATTTTTCTTACAATTTTATTTTAATTTCTGAGTCTTTATTTTAGCTTTCTTACACTTTTATTTTCATTTGAGTCTTTATTTCAGTTTTCTTAAAAGCTTAATTTTCATGAAATTGAATATTTTTTTCTATTAATTTTCAATGTTTTATTCATCCTAATGGAGATTTGAATTAAGCACCTTCTAAAATAATTCAAACAATCATAGCTAATAGCAATGAACACAGCATTCATCCCAATGGATTGAACTCAAAACAATTTCCCAAAAATGTAATTCGAAACAAATTCACATAATAGTGCTAATAGTATAGTTGAACATAGATTCATCTCACTGGGAGATTGAACTCAAAACGCTTTCCTCAAACATAATTGCAAACAATCTCTATGTAGAACTGATATGGCTGAACACATTCATCAAAATGGACTAACTCAAAACAATTTCCCCAAATCAGAATTGCAAACAATCTCTACAAGAGGTTAATAGTATAGTTGAACACAGATTCATCCCAATGGGAGATTTAACTCAACAATTTCCCTAAAACAGAATTGCAAACAATCTCTACAAGAAGTTAATAGTATAGTTGAACACAAATTCATTCCAATGGGAGAATGAACTCAAAACAGTTTCCCTAAAACATAATTGCAAGCAATCTCTACAAGAGGTTAATAGTATAGTTAAACATGTATTCATCCCAATGGGAGATTGAACTCAACAATTTGCCCAAAACAGAATTGCAAACAATCTCTACAAGAGGTTAATAATATAGTTGAACACAGATTCATTCCAATGGGAGATTGAACTCAAAACAATTTCCAATAGTATAGTTGAACACAAATTCATCCCAATGGGAGATTGAACTCAACAATTTCCCCAAAACAGAATTGCAAACAATCTCTACAAGAGGTTAATAGTATAGTTGAACACAGATTCATCCCAATGGGAGATTGAACTCAACAATTTTCCCAAAACAGAATTGCAAACAATCTCTACAAAAGGTTAATAGTATAGTTGAACATAGATTCATCTGAATGGGAGATTGAACTCAAAACAATTTCCCCAAAACATAATTGCAAACAATCTCTACAAGAGGTTAATAGTATAATTGAACACAGATTCATCCAAATGGAGATTTAACTCAAAACAATTTTCCCAAAACAGAATTGCAAACAATCTCTACAAGAGGTTAATGACAAAATGAAACAGGATAGTAGAACCATAGGCCAAGTTTATGACAAAAGGAACTAAAATAATTCACCTCAATCCCTATTATTCTTTGAGTGAACATATTATAGATTTCATAAATTCAACACCTCAATCCCTGAGTTTTGGCCATAGTTTGTAACATTTGATGAATTAAAAAAATGTAGAGTCCCTTGGCAAATAGTCACCTAGATTTGAACCTCCATCAACCTGTTAGGCCGATCTGAAACTAAGCCTTACCATCTCTATTCATTCAAGGGGAGGACCTTCTTTTCTCTTCAAGTTCCTTTGGGGTATTTAGTAAAGGGGGCCCCACGAAATAAAGTGTTCCAAAGGAATAAATATAAGTATCTTTAAAAAACCAGGGCGGGAGTTTATCATCCTGTAGCTTACCTCCTAAAGAAAGGTACACCCTTTGTATGGGATGAACACCCCTAGGATCACTAAACCCAACAATGGGAACAAAATGGGAATAGCTTCAGATAGACACACAAACTATATATCCATATATCAGACAGTTGCAGAACTATAGCTTCAGATAGCTACAGAACTATATATCCATCAATCAGACATCCCATAAAACTACCCAAACCCCAGTTTGTAACATTTGATGGATTCAAAAAATTTAGTCCCTTGGCTAATAGTCACCTAGATTAGTTGAACTAGTGAAGAGCAATGTCTCTTAACAGGTTGATGAATTCAGTAACTATGATCAGAATGTTCTATATCTAAAAAATATAAAGGTAGTGCACAGTGGAACTCTTGCTATCTCATGAACTTGCCCAAATCAGCTACAGATGAAAAAGAATAAGATGAATAAGATGCTAATTTATTTTGGTGAATAAGGAGGCATTGCAATTGGAACTAAAACATATTATAGATTTCATAAATTCAACACCTCAATACCTGAGTTTTGGCCACAATTTGTAACATTTGATGGATTCGGAAAATTTAGAGTCACAGTGCATAGTGGAACTTACCCAATCATTTGAACTTACCCAATTCAGCTTCAGGGTACAAAATGATTTCAAATGACACAAAGATCAGACTGGAATTCAAACTTACCCAATTCAGCTTCAGGGTGCATAATGACTTCAAATGACACAAAGATCAGACTAGAATTCAAACTTACCCAATTCAGCTTCGGGGTGCATAATGACTTCAAATGACACAAAGATCAGACAAAGATAGAGATTAGATTCTAGAAACAAATAACCAAAAACAAAACATGAGTAGCTGAGCATAGAAGCCTGTGTAATAACAAAAAAAAAAAATGAGTAGCTGAGCATAGAAGCCTGTGGAAAATATCTCAGTAGTTGAGCATAGAAGCTGTAGCATTTGAAGTTAACATATCTATCTGCAGTAGCTGAAAATAGAAGTTGTAGCATTTGAAGTTAACATATATATCTGCAATAGCTATGCATAAAAGCTGTATTTATCATATGAAAACATTATTTTCAATTATTCTAAACTAAATGCATGCAATAATACACAAACTAATTATAAACTACTATAAATTATTATAAATGGGAAGACATGTTGTTACAACGATGTTTGGCTTGTATGAAATCCTTCTTTTCAATTATGAATAACTAAATGAAATTGGTGCTTCTGCAGCCTGCAGGTAGTTGCATCCATGGCAAGAGTGAGTTATGTAGCTCGTACAAGGAGAAGTGGTAGAAGAGTGACCTGGGGTGCCCAACTGCGATGCACCTCATCAGATGAAGAAAGAACATGTGATCTCAATGTCAACGATGCTCAAAGAAATGTTGTTGAAGATGACCATGTGGCTGAAGCTGATGTTGTGTCACCATCAGCCACAGAACCATCGTCAACCACAGTGCAAAGCGCAACTTCAACTAAAAATATCAGCGCTATAAGAGGTTGGAAAAAAGAAGAAATGTTAGCTGCAATTGATGACATAGAGTTCAATGGATATTTTGTTCAGGCATCTGCAAATAAGCATAGTATTCCTCCTTCATCAATACATTATTGGATAAATGGGCTCACTCACACCAAACGTAGAGGGCCTGTTACAGTTATGACTGAAGAGGAGGAGGCCGAGGTGGTTGAGTGGTGTAAAGAAATGGCCCAATTGGTACATGGGCTAGAGTTGATACAACTCAAATCTACATTTTCTCAAATCTGTTAAGGGAGGCCAAACCCATTCAAAGATGGGTTTCTTAGTAAATCATGGTGGTTTCGGTTTTAAAAAAGGCATCCAGACCTTGTATTGCATACAACTGAGGGCCTTGACAGACATAGAGCATTAAATTTGTGCCCTGCAGTTGTATGTAAGTTCTATGACACTCTTTCTAGTGCATACGATAAACATTCTTATGGTGCAGACCATATATGGAACTGTGATGAAACAAGTTTACAGGCGGGAAGGAATTGTGGCATGAGGGTAATTGCCAAAAAAGGTAGCTGAAACGTGCCAAATATTTTGCCTAAAAGCAGGGAGTGGATAACCATTTTATGTTGTGTCAATGAAATTGGTGCTTCAATCCCAGGATTTTATCTTTTCAAAGGTAAAAATCAGTTGAAAAATTATATACAAAACTGTGAACCTGGAGCATGCATGGCTGCACATCCCTATGCATGGATGACTAAAGAGATTTTTTTAAATTGGCTTTGCCACTTTACTGCATCTGTGCCAGGTGGTGTCTCACCTAATAACAGACACCTATTGATATTAGATGGCCATAGAAGCCACATGGCTCTACAAAAAATTGAGGAAGCAAACAATTTGGGCATTGACCTTTTAGCATTGCTAGCTCATACCACTCACAGATTGCAACCCCTTGATGTTAGTGTGTTTGGCCCTTTCAAGAACTATTTTAGGTCAGAATGTGTTGCATGGATGGCAAAGAATCCAGGGGTTGAAGTGAAAAAGTTTGAGTTAGTAGAGCTTGCAAGTAAGGCTTTTAAAATGGCTCTGACACCATCAAATATCAAGGCTGGCTTTAGAAGGACAGGAATATGGCCACTAAATTATGATGCTCTTATGCATGATACTGCTTGTAGCCAAGCTTTCCATGTGGATGGTCAGGAAGAAGAGCATGAAGTGGAAGAAGAAGTACATGAACATGATGATGCGGTTGCAACTGATAATATAATTTCCCTCTCTCAAGGACATTTATATGCTGATGATGATGAGTAGGTATGTGAAACACAATATACTTGTCAACAAATTGATGGCAACACTATTAAACATGCAGTTGACAATGCAGATTTTTTTGAAACAGAAATTGTTGATATTGTTAATGAAGAAAATGAAATTGTTGATATTTTTAATGAAATTGAAAATGACCAATTGACATTGCCTAGCCAAGTAAACCCACCATCATGGCTAGTAGAAGACGTGATTAATTTGAACGCCCACAATGTCTCAAGAAACAATGAACAAAGCATGAACATGCCTTCACAAGTGGCTGAATTGAATAGTGAAATTGTTCATTTTTTTGTGGACAATAGATCAATGGAAGAAGATGGAGGACATAATGAGGCACCAGATGAAAAAAACAATATATTTCAATCAAGTGCCACAGATACTGAAATGCCAAGCAATGACATGTAGGTGGGAGGGAGGGAGAAGTTACTTGGGCAGTTCCTAAATCTACCAGTAGAAAGAGTGTCAATGAAAAAGAAGCAAGGAACGCCCAGTAGTCTTCGTTTGAGCTGAAGTTCATAGTTAATCACCTCAGAAGACTATATTAAGCTTCTAGTTGAGTCTAAAAATAAAAAAATGTAAATTCAGGAATCAAAAAAAAAAAAGAGGATCAAGCCAAGGAGAAGAAGGTAGCAAGGTCTATTGCAGCACAACGTCAAGTAGATGAAAGGCTTGAAAGAGAGAGAGCAAGGAAAGAGAAGGAGCAACAAAAACAAATGTCAAGACAGGAAAAGGAAACAAGGAAGGCTAAACAAATGCTTGAAAGGGAACAAGGGATGACTGATATAGTTGACATAAATGCAAGCACAGTTGATGAGAATGAATCTAGGAACATGTCCAACACATTGGACAATATTGCAAATAATACAACATTATTCCAAGACCTCATAAACATTCAAGTGCCTCACTATCAAAATGGGGGTTTACCCACTTGCCTTATTCCTACTATAGGAGGTGTGAATTCAATGTATGCTCATCACACACCTCCACTTAACGCAAGTGTGAGGTACGGGTACTCAATTCCTCCTGGTTGGAAGGGACAAATTGGTCTCAATTATATGGCAGCAATCAACCACCACCTAATCAAGCGTTCTTAGGAAGGCCAACCTACTTGGCTCAGTTAGGAAACTCAGGGTTTGGCACTGAAGATTCTCAAGGCCATAAAGAATAGGAGTGTTCGATGTTTTTGGATGTAACCACATTATGATATGGATTTTTGGATGGACTATATATTTGGACTTTTATATCTTAATAGATCTCAAATTTCCTTTCTACTACACTAAGTATAATTTAAATGTTTTCATTATACTTCACAAACATATAAACTCTAATATGACTCTTACAAGAAACCAAACCCTATAGTAGGCATGACTTAATGGAAGAGTAATCTTACAAGGCATTGGATTTCTCAACTATCCAAGGAGCCTCACACATAGAAACTCTGTTAACTATGAAATGAATTCAAAAAGAAAATGGAATAGTAAGGGAGTGCAACATATAAATAACAGAACTACAATAAACATATAAACTTTGTTAACCATTAAATAAATTCAATGCATCAATGCAACAACAAATAAATAACAAAACCTTTAAGATCAATGCACCAATGCAGTAATGACGTTGCCCGAATCAAGAAGATTACACTTCAACATTATTGATGAGTTCATCTTTGAAGATACATTGTAAAAATAAAAAGTATTAATTATAAATGCTTTGAAATCCTTGAATCAAAAAGAGAACGAAACAGTAAGGGAGTTCAATTTTTGTTAACATATAACCCTTTAATAAACTACAATACACATATAAACTCTATTAACCATGAAATGAATTCAAAAAGAGAATGGAATAGTAAGGGAGTGCAACATATAAATAACAAAACTATAATAAACATATAAACTCTGTTAACCATTAAATAAATTCAATGCACCAATGCAGCAACAAATAAATAACAGAACCCTTTAAGATCAATGCACCAATTCAACAATGACCTTGCCCGAATAAGCTACCACAATAATCGGTGTTGGAAGAGCATGAATTAAAACCAGTGAGTATCAGTTCCCACAGAGTTAGGTGCACTAAGTTGCCACAGATAAGGGAGGCAGCAGAAACCAAACCCTTAACCCACAGATAACCAGGATTACATACCCATCAAAGAAGCCTCCAGCGTATTGCAACCGAAACCAAACCCTAAACCCACAAATAAAAAACATAAATTCCACTCTTCAACCCATTGAGTTAAAAAAACATCTCAATGTTGGAAGAGCATGAATTAACGTTTTTTATCCTTTCAATTTTCATTCTTCATATATCTCATTGTTTGTTAAAAAAATGAATGAATACAAAGTAAACAGAGCCGAAAGTATCAGTTTGCATTCTTTATATATCTCATTGTTTGTTAAAAAAATGAATGAATGCCAAAGTAACAAAGCCGAAAGTATCAGTTTTCATTCTGTTTGTTAAAAAATGAATAAATGCCAAAGTAAACAGAGCAAGAAGTAGACTAATTTCCTAAGAGAGAAACATCAAGACAATGAACTAATGACATTGAATAGTTCACGATAATTCCAGTTCAGAGAAGGAGAATGATGTGAAGGTTTGGAGGTAAACTTCCACAAAGACTAGGATATTTTTATTTCTTTTTGAGAGATAAGTAAAAATTTTGGGAGATAAGTTGAAAATACGAGTTGAAAAAGTAGTTTTTTTCTTTTTTGCCTCTAAAATTTGATGATGTCATCAAATCTTACTTTATTATTTCCACTATTATTTTATAATTTCCTTAGGAGGCCCATTTTAGACCTCAAAATTCCCCTAATGAAACCCACAAAAGGCTATTCATTCACTCTTACAAGAAAACAAGAAGAGCTAAATTCAATGATACAGTAAGGGAGTGCAACATATAAATAACAGAACTACAATAAACATATAAACTCTGTTAACCATTAAGTCGCCACAGATAACTCTGTTAGGTGCACTAAGTCACCACAGATAAGAGAGGCAGCCGAAACCAAACCCTTAACCTACAGATACCCAGGATTACATACCCATCAAAGAAGCCTCTAGCATATTGCAGCCGAAACCAAACCCTAAACCCACAAATAAAAAACATAAATTCCACCACATATAAACCCACAAAAATTCCATTCACTCTTACAAGAAAACAAGAAGAGCTAAATTCCACCAAACAACGATTAAGAGTGTTAAAAAACACAGGGAATAAGTGTTGAAAGACACAAAGAATGATTGGTAGGATTGTGAATCCTACCAGAGGTCGCCAGAGGTTGTCGAGAAGTGCAGAGGTTGAGAAGTGTAGAGGTTGCAGGGCGCCGCCGCCGAGGATGTAGAGAAGCCACCACAATGCCGAAAGAGAACCTCGCCAACGCCAACCATGGAACCCTGTACCTGCAAAAAACAAGAAAATTAGAATTTTATCAGCAAAATTGGCATTCTCAGAGTAAAAATTGAACGAATTGCAGACAAACCTGAAGAATTCAACAAAACAGAGCAAGCAGACCGAAACCCTGGCAGACAACAATCGATAAGCCAGTGGTCCAGCATCAGAGGAATGAAGGATACAATGGCGGACTTCGCATTCAAGAATAGGAACGAGCGGCGAGCTACAACGTTTAGCAACTGACAAAGGCTCAAACCCAACAACACAAACATGGCGGAACTGGCGAACATGTTTAGGAACTGTATGAAACAAGCAACCAGCAATGGCGAGCAACAAAAGGTTGGACAATATTCAGGAAATGCCGACAGGTCGCGTAGGTTCCGGAACCCGTAGCCACCACCACTGGCAGAGCTGAACAGCCACAATTCGGGCCCGAGCAACAATGAACGGGAGTTAGACCTCATCGCGGTTAAACCTCCATACCAAACCCTAAACATGCTCCAAATTCCTGCATTTAATGGTGGCACCTACCCATCACGTGGCCGGTTGAAATGGGCAGCTGTCATACAGCGGCCACATGGGTTTACACCTTGCTTGCTGAGGTGGAGGGGAGGGTGCCCAACAACTGGCATCCCTCCCCTATGTATAACTCGACATTGGCATGAGAATGTTGGCGGAGTAGGTTTGTCGTTGATCCATACCCGTAGACATTAATGAGTAGGTAATGGAGGTGTGAGCCGTATTATTCTTGTGTCCCAGTTTTATAGGCTTTGGAACTTACGTGGTCGTTGCCGTTTTGGTGGTGAAACAACAAAATATTAATACGGTTCTATGGGTGCTCAAGGTTCGGTTGAGTGGTTAATACTATATATATATATATATATATATTTCGAATTTTGTGATTTTAAAATATAATTTTTAATTTTCAATGAATTATATATATATATATTTTAATGATGAATTATATTAAATGGTTTGAAATTTGTGATGATACATTATATTTTTTTAAAATATAATTATTTAATTAAATATTAATATAATATAATTTTAATATTAAAAAAAAATTTATATAAATTTTTAACATTATTTTATATTTTATTTTTAATTTTTAAAATAAACTAAAATAAATTATTATTTAATATATATATAATTTTTTTAGCTTTTAAATTATAAAATGATTAGTACTAGAATTTGCAAATAATGAAGAAAATAATATATTGAAGTGCTCCTTAACTTTTTAAATTTTGGTTAAATTGGAATTTAAAGTTAAATTGGAATTTAATGAGTTTAAATTTATCATTAAATATATCATATTTTAAATTCTGAATGTTTTGTTTTAAATAATACAGTTAATATCAAGGCTGTATAAATAGTCCATACTCATAAACATTAATAGAGGTATGAGCTATATTAATGTCATATCATTCATGTAATATCAATAATATTAATTTTATTCCAATTATTTAATTTGTAATTTTATTTTATTTATAATTTATTTAGTTTTAAATTAAAAAATTAAAAATATTATAATTAAAAATTAATTTAATTTAAATATTATATTTGATTTTCAAAGTTCTAAATCTTTTTTTTTCAGAAGAAAAAAAAGCTGTATATATTAAAAGAAATATATGACAGTACATGATCATCAATACATTCTCAAACTGTTATATAAAAACAGCGAGAAAACCCCATATACCCATATACATCCAGAATACACTTCTGAGGAGAAGTGATTCGATGTTCATGGCCAACAACATTACGGGTGGTATAAAACCAACCCACGAGATCATCCCTGTATACATTGAAAAGAAACATACAAGGAAAATACAGAAGCATCATATTCATGAAAATGCGGAGAATAAAAGATAACTGTATAGAAAGAAAGCTAACAAAAAGGTGAGTTCCATAGTGTCTTCCAAGACTGATATGAGGCAAGCTCGCTTGTGCAATCACCAAATCAGGCTCACTTGAACATTGAGCGACTTCGATATCCCACCTGCAAAGCATAACCCCTGTATTATAAAGCTGGCTCGCTTGTAAATCATCAAGCTCATTTGACACATGGAGATCCGGTCGCTTGATGCAATTTGACAGGCTCGCTTGAAGAAGAAAACCAGCTCAGGACAAAACCAAAACCCCTATACACCAAAAAGGATAAAATAGGCTCGCTTGAAAAGAGAAAAGACGGACCAGAAAAGAAAATGGTGCATGAAGACAAAGAAATTCTGATCCCCAAGATTGGGGGAGATCCGGCTCCCCAGCTCGATCCGGAAATCAGGCACCTGACTACATCCAAACATGATCGACATGCCCAACAGATCCAGGATCAAATGGATATGAGATATCCATTCGAAAAATGTAACCATCTGCTTCCCGGTCCATGCTGATACCCGAAGCGATAGAAGTAGAGTATTCAGAAAATTGTTGAATACCGGGATCCATCGTGGAATCAAGGAAACTCGGCATAGGAAAAAGGCATACTGGACGTAGATCGAGAGAGCAGACACAAGATGACACGCAGGTGCAGAAACTTAATAAATGTAACAGGTAGGATTAGTACTGCACAAAGCTCCAATATCGAAACACTTAAACCCAAATCAAGTATAGAAAATCCTGGGAAATCGTCCAAATCCCAAGATCTACCTAAAATTTAAGTGGGAATAAATGGAGAAAGAGCGTCAAACGGATACTTGGTACAAGTCATAAATAGAGGCACCGGAATATACCGCTGCCAATGTCAGTCTGTAATGAGCCGCATCCCAAGATGAGCCAATGCTGTGGAAAATTCAAAAATAACCGGAAAAACCGATAGACCAGTCGGAAAAACCAGGAAGCCCTCAAAATTGCAGCAGCAACAGGAATGGAATCCTGAGAATGTCCACCATCACCTCACAACTACAAGTGCCTCGAAACCACTTGTAGGTCGGATGTCCCCCCGAGCAAAATAAAAACCAAAACCCATCTATCCAGATCGATCACGCCAAAGACAGAAGGAAATCCCATGCCCCACACCTACAGGCAAAGGAACCCCATGCCCCCACACCTTATGGCGACAGCATGACTAAACGGTAGACCTTCTCCAACAGAGCGTGATGCTCGTGTAAAAATGAGACTGTAGTGGGTATCCGGTGCACAGCCTCCGCCCCAATCCCTGTGACACCAGCACACAGCGCCGCACAAGTTATGCACCAAATACCATCCAGCACCACCCTCATCTATCCCTAATCAAAACTACCATAACTTCTACAACTAAATTCTTGGCGCCTTCATCTTTGTCCAGAATCCTTAAACAATCACAACTATCACACCTTATCAGACACCGATGCCGCCCGACGCGTAACGCTGCTCAACTAAAGCACCAACTCCTGCACCCAGCACCACCCAACACGGCACCACCCAGCAGCAACACCAGACCCACCATGTATGCCAATGACAGAAACAAAAGCACTCATGAACCAAACATAGCCACCAAAAGCCACAAGAAATTGTTCACATTGGGTTCCAGCATTATGAATCAGCACAAGCCACCAAAAACCACAACAAATTGTGCACATTGGGTACCAGCATTATGAATCAGCAATAGCCACCAGAAGCAGTAAACAACTCACCATGCTAGGTTCCAGCGATAAGATTCAACATTAGCCACCAAGAGCCACAAGATTGTCCCCATTGGGTACCAACTTTATGATTCACAGTAGCCACCAACAACGACAACAATTTGTCCTCAGAGGATACCAGCGAAATAGTTCATGAGCGCCATTTTCTTTCAATAAATAGAATGGAGTGCCGCTGTGCACTCTGCACCTGCCATGGCCGCTCTCGGTCTTCCGCCGTGTTCCAGCTTAACGACTTATCTACGCAGTGTCCTCTCTACCCAAACTCAGACGCCCTACTCGCATATCATCCCAACTTTAAAATAAAACATAATGTATAAACTTTAAGTCTTAACGAGATACCAAAAGACAATTTCATGGACCATGGCTCATCAATGTCATGAATTCTCCCAAATCTATATTGTGATTTTGTATAATTAAAATGACGAGATTATATTGTTTTGTTATTTAAATTGTGTTTTTGATTTTTTTTTTTTTTCTATTTATATATTCAAAAACACAATTTAAGTAACAAAACAATATAATCTCGTCATTTTAATTATACAAAATCGCAATATCATTTTCTTAACCGGAAATAACAACAAGGGCTATAATATTATTGCCATGTAGAAGAAACCAATTCTTAGGCTAATACATAAGATGTGATTACTCACAAGGATAAGCTATGTGAGCAATGACGAGTCTCACCAAGAAGAAAAGACTTAGTCTAGCGAGGTATTATTTCCTCGGGTGTGTGTGCTGGTATGGGTGCGTGGTATCATTCCTTTTCCAACTTCCAGAGAAATATTGAATGGCGGATTCTCTATCAGAAAGGGAATGGTTCGATTAGTGCCTGCACAGTGACTTAAGGGAATATAAGAATTCGGATTGTTTTGATTTTTTCAAATGATTAAATCCTTTTTGCTATTTTGGTGGTCAAAGAGCAAAATGTTGTTTCTATTAATACGATTGTGACTAGTTATAATTGATTTAATTGTTAATATTAAATAATAATTATAATTATAATTATAATTATAATGAAATTAAATATATTTAATATTAATTTTTTTAATGATAATTCAAGTTTCAAGATTTAATGAAATATATATTTGTTCAACATTAATTATTTCTTAATTATAATATGTTGGTTATTTCTTAATTATAATATATTGGTTATTTAGTTGAAGTTTATTTTAAAATTATTTTGATTTTAAAATATTAAAATATACTTCAAAGATAATTTGTAATTTTATAGATACAATTTTTTTTTTGCTATTTTTCATATATATTAATTTTGTTTTTCTTTAATATAAAATAAAATATTTCATATTAAAATAAAATTTGTGAATTTTTTTTTTTTTAATTATTTTGAATTTTTTTTTTAAATTTTAATTAAAATGAATTAAATTTGTATTTTTAAAAATATATTCAAATTTTTGTACTATTAATTTATAAAATAATTAATATTAAAATTTGTAAATGATTACCAAAATAATATAAGGAAGTATTTCATAATTTTTAATTTATAAAATTATTAACATTAAAATATGTAAATAATTAACAAAATAATATATTGAAGTATTTCATAATTTTTTTATATGAGTATAGCTTTCTAGCTATATATATTAAATTGGAATTTTTTAAATATATTTTTTTAATAAAATTTTAAACATTAATGAATTTTCCTTTATAGTTATTTAAAATATTTTGATTTTGTTTTTATTTTTAAGAATTTGAAATTAAATTATATATATATTGAATTATTGGTCCATACAATAATTAATATTAGAATTTGCAAATGATTAGGGAGATAATACAATAAAGTGTTTTATAATTTTTAGATTATGATTCAATTGAAGTTTAGGCTTATGAAATTAGATTTCTCATAAAACACTATATATTAATTGCAAGATGTCATTATATCTTATTTAAGTTATATTTAATAAAATTTATGGTCACTAACGTTAATCTAGATTTTAACAAGTCAAAATTTTACTTGATACATTGATAAAATTTAATATTGATATTATTGTTGAATGTTTTCATCTTTATAAATAGTATAAACATCATAAAATGCTAGCCTAGCATCATAGTTACTCAAATACTATCAACTTAACCTATTGGTTTGAGTTAGTAATTCTAGTCAATTTTTAATGTAAAGTGACTACAAATAACGAGATATACTCTAAAATAAGATTACATAAAATGTAAACTTCATGACTAGAAATAGACATTCACTATAGTAAAAGTTTGTGGTTACCTAGCAATAAATAAATAAAAAGACGACATAATACAAATACATTGTATAAATAGATATTATTAGGTTTCCTTACATGTTGGATTTGCAATCTAGACCATGTCTAATGATGTCAAGTCTATAAATTTAGATTTATCATTAAATATATCATATTTTAATCTCAAAATGCTTTGTTATAAATAATATAGTTAATATTAAGACTGCATAAATAATCCATATTCTTAAACATTCATGAACATTAATAAAAGTATGAGCTATATTAATGTCATACCATTCATGTGATATTAACAATATCAATTTTATTCTAGGAGATTTTTGTCTTTCTTATAATTGATTTGGTTTCAAATTTAAAAATTGAAAATATTATAATTTAAAGTTGACTATTTTGTGTAATTCAAATGTTATTAAATATTGTATTTGATTTTTCAAAACTCCAAATCTATTTATATATTTAAAAATAGAATTTAAATAAAAAAACAATTTGAATACTTTAATTTTAGAAAATCAAAACATCATTTTGTTAGCTTAAAATAAAAATGCTACCCTTAAATAAGAATAGGGCTACAATACTATTGCTTTAAGGCGCTATAATACTATTGCCCTGCAGAAGAAGCCAATCCTCAGGCTAGCACATAAGCTGTGATTACTTACTAGGATAAGCTGTATAAGCAATGACCAGTCTGACCAAGAAGAAAAGACCTAGTCTAGCGAGGTATTATTACCTCAGGTGCGTGTTCGGGTATGGGTGCGTGGTATCATTCTTTTCCTAAGCCCAAGACAGAAATATTGAAGGGCGGATTCTCTCTCACAAAGGGAATGGTTCGATTAGTGCCGACACAGTGACTGAAGGGAATATAAGAATTCAGATTGTTTTGATTATTTCAAATAATTAAATCCTAGCTTACTATTTTGGTGGTCAAGGAGCAAAATGTTATTTCTATTAATAAAATTGTGACCGAGTTATAGAAGATTTAAGTGTTACTATTAAATAATAATTATAATGAAGTTAAATATATTCAATATCAAATATTTTTTAAATGATAATGGGACAATTTAAGTTTCAAGATGTAATGAAATATATTTTTGTTCAATATTAATTATTTCTTAATTATATTATATTGGATATTTAGTGGAAGTTTATTTTAAAATTAATTTGATTTTAAAATATATATTTTTTCCACATAAAAATATGAACTTTTTATAAACAGTGTCACAAAAAGTCATAACGCAGATGTCGCAGCATTTTGTATGTAAACATCACTCTAGTAAAGGGTTGTAGCCATAAGTAATCTCTCCAATTTAAAACAACAAAGAATCACAATACCAAGTCCCACAGGTGCATGAGAGGTTCCTGTAACAATGAGAGGACCACAAGGCTGCCCAAGAAACCAGAAGAACCCTAAATAACCATCAGAACAATGCAACCTTTATAGGGCCTAAAAAATGAGAAACACCCATCAAAAGGAGTCACACGAGCCTCTCCAGAGAGAAAACAACCCCTACAATATGTCTATAAAAACCGTAGCAGTATCATAAAAAGAAAGGATAGTCATATATAATTACATACTTGTGGTCCAATAATAAAAGTTTTATGAAGATATATGTACAAAAACCTCTAGTAAATACAGCCTGACTAGAGAAAATAAAAACAAGTAGAAAGATATTATGATCAATAAGGTCTGGTGTTCGACACACGAACAACCAGGCCTTCTTTTTCCTCTATGGTCCATGCGCCCATAGCAAGTTGTAAACTGATTTTAGACATAAGGTCAACCTCCCGGTTCTGCTCCCTGTAGATATGGCATAAAGAAATCAAATTGAAATGATTTTTAAGAGCCTGGATTTCTTCAAGAATAGGAAGCAATAAAAAATTCAAACATCTATGTGTGTTGTTAAACCAGTTTATAACATTCATTGAATCCCCAAAGATTTGTATCGACTCAATGCCCAAATGAATAAGCCAGCATAGAAGGAGTTTTAGCGTTTGAAGCTTAGTGAAATTATTTGAACCATCTCCAAGCCCAACCGTTGCAGAAAGGGTGATATGTTGATTTTTGTGAATGATCATCCTAGTGCCACATGTGCCCAGGGCCGTTGCCCTGTCAAAATAAGCCCAAGGAAAATAATGGTCAATGACTTCCAAATCGACCCTTCGCTTTGTGATTTGTGAGCGCACAGGAGGAAGGGCAGAAAAAATGGCCGAACACTTAGCCACAACAATTTTTGTTATAGGAAAATTTTCTTTAAAAATACATTTGTTTTTGGTGATCCAAATACCCCAAGAAATAATCAGTGGAATGTTCCTGTGGGATGGGTCAGTGCAATCTTCCCACCAACTGTTCCAAGCTTCCCCACACATATTCCCTCTCCAAGAAATAGTAGAATTGCAATGAGATCTGGTTTGATCCCAGACATTCCTTGTAAAAGGGCATGTAAGGAACAAGTGATCTATGGTTTCAGTCTCCTTCTTGCACAGTGCACACCTACCTAGGCCATTTAGATACCGCATTTGAAGGATATCCCAGGTAGGAACCTTTTGTCTTAGAATGCACCAGAAGAAAAGATTTGATTTTTCCTGGCCACCCAATTTCCAAAGGGGCTTATACCACCACTTCGTCGAACCTTGTTCATGAAGGTGAGCATAGCCGAACTTAGGAGAATAGTGGCCCAATTTTGAGAGAATCCAACAAAGGGATTCATCCAAATATTTGATGCGAGCACCTGAATGCTCCAACTCAGAGATATAGTCATGCCACTGCTATTTCCAGTGATCCTCAATACCCAACACATCTGCATCCCTCCAAGCTTGAGTCCACAACGTTGTATTCTCCGGGTCGCTAATCTGGTTCAATGTTTTTATGCCACGGGAATTAAGGGCCTCTCGAAAGCCCTCAGATAGAGAGTATATGTTATTACATCCTACCTAGGGTTCCAAACCAATACGGCATCTCTCCCCATTTACGATTTTCCAAGCCAGACCGTTATCCACTAAGCTAAGTGCCGAAAGGGTGGCCTTCCAAATAGAGGAAACTCTGTAGAAATATTTCTCCGGCATTTGAATCCAGTCATCGATTGGGATGGGATCAATGTATTTCCTTTTCACCACTGAGGTCCAGAGGTCTGAAGCAGTGAGTAGTCTCCATCCCGATTTGGCTGCGAAAGAGGTGGATAATAAATAGAGGTTTTTAATGCCCCATCCCCCCCACTCTTTGGGTTTAGCAATATTATCCCAAGCCACCTAGGGGATAGTCATATTGGAATATTTTCCAGACCAAAGAAAGTTATTACATATTCTTTTGATTTTGTTGAGGATGGCAACAGGAACCCAAGCAAGAGCAATCCAATACACCAAAATAGCCATAAGCATAGATTTTATAAGAACCAACCTTCCCGCTCTGGAGAGCCACTTGTGGCTTGAAATGTTTATTCTGTTTTCAATTTTTGAGACCAACAACCACCAATCCTGCTTCCGGTAGGAGTCCCGGTTGAGGGAGAACCCTATATATTTAATACTTGATCCAAAAGGGGACTGGATAAACGGAAGGATACTCATTTCCCAGGCCAAATCTGTCTCCTGAATGCCCTCATGAGTGAGGGTGGACTTTTGGAAGTTTATATTCATACCAATGGCTTTCATAAATAGTTCTAGAGAGTGCTTCAAACTTCGAATCTCCCTCCTATTCCCATTTCAAAAAATAAGAATGTCATCAAGGAAAAGGAGGTGTGTTATAGACAGCTTTGTAGCCACCTCAACCCCCATAAAATCCTCATCCCTCTTAGCCTGGTGTATCAATTGATTAAGGCCTTCAGCAGCTAGAAGAAAAAGAAGGGGGGAGAGAGGACATCCTTGTCTTAAGCCACGCTTGTTGAGAAAGAAGGGGGAAGTTGCCCCATTGATCAGCACGACAAAGGACACATTTTTGATACAACCCATAATCCAGTTGATGAGATCAATGTGGAACCCTAGATGAGTAAGAAGGAGCCTAAGATACAACCAGTTGATCCTATCATAGGCTTTTGAAAGATCAATCTTAAAAATCATACATTTTTTCCTTGAGGTTTTTACACTATGGAGAGTTTCCTGTGCCACACCAATAGCTTCATGAATCTACCTGCCATCCAAGAAACCAGATTGTTCTTTAGAGATAGATTTAGATAAAATGGGCTTTAGCCTGTTAGAAATAGTTTTGGCAATAACTTTGTATATACAATTACATAGATAAGTAGGCATGAAATGATTAAAAGAGGAAGGAGAGTCCTTTTTAGTAATGAGTGCCAGGAATGTTGATTTTAGTGCATTAGGGGTAAAACCACTGGACCTTGATTCTTCCACCACAATTGTGATAGTGTCCTCCATCAGATCGAAAAAATGTTGAAAAAATTCAACCGTCCAGCCATTTGGACCAGTGCTTTTCTCTTTTTGCATGGATTTGATGATATGCTCCACCTCATTCTTCTCCACCGGAGCCAGAAAAAATCATTTTCCTCCTCGTCCACATATCTAGGGAAAATTTGTGCCACTTGAATTATTTCCCCTATCGTGGCCCCCCTTATCATTATAGATATTCTTGAAATAATTCTTCCCTAATCGGGAGAGATCTTCAAATGATTTAGCCTTTCACCCTCCAGGGAGTCAAGTTCCCATATGGTGTTTGAATTCTTCCTGCCCTTTGCATAGTTGTGAAAAAATTTAGTATTCGTCGCCCACCTATAACCATATAGCGCGACTCTTCAGTCTCCAACTGGCCTCCTTATCCTTTAGCAACACCCTTTTCCTATTTTCTAGCTCTCTTAATCTGTCCTGAGAAGCTTCATCTGCATAACCTATGTCTATGTCACCATACATCTTTTCCAGGGCCTCAGTGATATCTTGGAGATCTTTGGAGTCCTTTTTCTCCTTTTCTTTTTCCCACGAAATGGTGGCCTTTTTAATGTTTGTTAAATTGTTAACAAGGGCCTGTGCATAGGAGCTATCTCGCTTAGAAACTGGTATCCAAGTATCAACCACCAACTTTTGAAAATCCCCCTCCTTTAGCCAAACTGAATTGATTTCAAAGGGGAGGTCGGTGTTTTAGATGACCCTTTCAGATCAAGGATGATCGGGGAATGATCTGATTTATCATTCGTGTCGATCCATTGACGAAAATCTACAGCCCTAGTAGCGAAGTCATCGCTAAGCAGGAACCAATCCAATATTTTAGCAATCCTGGCTTCGCCCACCCTATTGTTCCTCCAAGTCAGAGCAATTTTGGTCATATTTGATTCGAACAACTTTTCATCCCATATTTTCTTGAGAAAAAAATCTGCCAAGGGATCAGTCCTTGCATTTGGGCCCCAAGCCTCTGATCGCCCCAAAGAAAAATTCGGATCGCCCCCGACAATTAGATGAGGGACTTTCATGAAAGATTTGTTAAATACTGTGTTCCAAAAGCAAATCCTATCAACACAGGGGCTATAAATGTTGACAAGGGTGAGACAGGAGGCCAGATCCAAAGACGAGATCTCCACCCCAATCAGCAGATCCAAGGCTCAACTATTAAGTAACTTTACAGAGTTGTTTCTAAGACCTGTAGTGAGGCCTCCCGAGAAACCCTTCACATCCAAGGTAAAAAAAGTCCACCCAAGGAGGAGAGAAGACAAATTTGAGGATATGAGCTCCCCCGAACCCAGAGTTTCTTGGAGAAATAATACATCGAGTTTGTACTGGGAACATAGATTTTTAAAAGCTGGTTTTTTGGGTGCACTAGCTAGACCCCTACAATTGAAAGATAAAACAATCGTTTGGTAACCAAGGACTGGGACCCTGCTTCTCTAATCGCCCCTTTTAGGGAAAGTTGTCTTCCATCCACAATATCAAGTATGGCCTTGAGTTTGGCTTTGGAAATGTCTGATTTCCTCCTTCTTAAATGTTTAACTTTATCTGTGACAGGGAAGCCTCCTAAACCACCATGGATTTCTTTCTCCAAAATTTTCTTGTCACGGGGTCGGAGGTTGTAAGGAACAGTGTCAATAGAGAGCTTGGGGATAGTGGTGATTATGATGTCCATGGCCAAAGACACGTTGCTAACACAGAGGGAAAAAGACGGATCACGCCTGGAGGGACCATGCATACTCATACAATTAAAAAAAATATCAAATGAGTTTAATGTAGGAGAAGAGGGGCAAGGGGCAATACCCACCAAATTCGACACTGGATCAGCAAGGGTCGTCTATGTCTGCTCCTGAGGCTGAACCGGAACCAAGTATTGCATGTCCACCGATTCAACAATAATCCCTCCCTCCATGTGAACCTCATCCTCCTGCTTTATGTTGTTTCCCATGTGTGCCATATCCATCCTAACATCCATATCCTCTTCATTTACAGGGACTTAAAATCTGATTCGGGGCCCCATTCTTATGTTTCCTGCTCTTGGAGAAACCTAGAGGGCAGTCTTGTGCCAAATGTTCTAACTTGTTGCAACAGTGACATCTGAACAGTAAATGTTCATAGTTTATCAATTGTTCGATATCATCTCCATCTGGATTGAGAATCATCTTAGGGATCAGTCAATATCTCGGAGCAAGCTTAACCAGAATGTGTGCCGTGTTCCTGGACCGGGTCTCCAGGAAGGACATGTCTGCCTCTAGGAAATACCCCAGACTATCCCCGATGGCCCGAAAACCTCCATTGTCCAGAAGTAGGGGGAGTGCTGGAAGTCGAACCCATACCGGGATTTCATCCACCCTTTCTCTGTTAGCATCGAAGAGGTGTGTCCATCTCTTGAAGACAATGGGAGAAATACCAAAGCCCCATTGTCTTGAATGAACCCATTCAAGTGTCGCTACATTCTTGAAGCTGACCATAAACCAACCTTTAGATAAAGTTATCACCTCAACTTCTCTGGCTGGGCCCTCCACCCAACTACAGTTTATCCATTCTGTTATATATTCGGCCGGGAAGAATTTACCTTTGGATTTTCCAACTAGGATCGACTTAGATGCTTCCATCACATTGTCGAAGTGTAAATCAACACCGAAAACCAGGTTTGGGCACTCCTGACTTTCTTTTATTACCTTTCCTTTTTTCCTCTTTACCCCAGACTATCCATCGATTTTTGCTAAGAATTTAGAATATTTTGTGTGCACCCTTGAAGCCTCATTCTGTTTTGAACCTCTTGGAAAAATATTATTTCCCCCCGGTGAGGGGATCTCCCCTTCCGGTTGTAGTGACGGAGCCAAAAAAACCCCTTGTCTTCCCCCCAAAACCATCCGACCACTGACCCTGACAGTGTAAATCCACGTTAAGCCCTGCTTGACCAAACCCCACCTCCGACTGGATAGGGAATCCCCCACTAAAACCGCCAAACGTGTTATTGCTAAAGAAATCCTTTGTACCCCAATCCAGACCAATCTGTCCCACAAGTTCATTTACAGTAAGGCCCCCAAGGGAGCCATGTCCTTCCCGGCTGTGTGCATATAAAGGATAGTATGCTCCTGCCAGAAAGGAACACCACCTTTTATCTTCGGGAACAGCTAGACCCCGGCCTCCGGAGTTTGACCCAACCTCGTAGATGATTCTCCCCCCACACTCCAGATCTGAGCAGAGGGCGAGGCGATTAGTTCTTTTTAACTTTACTGAGCAGGGAGACTAGACCACATCGATCCGCAACCAACCCTTTGGTGATCGGGGGAGAAACCGCCACAAGACTAACAGAAACCCTAGTAACAAGGGTTTGTTTAATATTACCCCCCAGAGAAGCTAGACCGTCCACCGGGTTCCACCTAAGCTTATCCAAACCCCCCTTGTCAGAATGAGATTGAGCCAAAAGATAAACTCTTGCTAAATTCTGCTTAGTGGGTTCCATACCCCTGATAGACAGAATGTATTCCTCCCCGGGTTCCACATCAACAAATTCCCTATCATTACCCATGTGGCCGAGAAAAAAGGACCGACAGGGAAAACCCACAAAGCCCGAAGGTAAACAAAGGAAAAAAAACACAAGTCGACGACTTCCATCGGTTTGAACCCCAAAACCACCAGGTAAAAACACAACAAGAGGTGTTCAAACCCCATCCCAACAGCAATACCCCACTGGAAAAAAAAACCCACCCGAACAGAAGTCAACAGAAAAACCGGAAGAAAACAACTACATAGTACCCTTAACCTCCTCCGAGGAAAATGACAAATTCCAGATAGCGACAATCGGACCTGAAAAAATAGCGAGTAGAGAAATGTTACTTACCCGCAGGAAACCGAGAGTAACAGGAAGAACAATGAAAAGGTGAACAACCAGAGCACGTGAAGGCACACCCTTGAAAACAGCCTGCAGTGGCTCATCGTAACTATAGAGGAAGAATCAGAACCCAAAGGAAACTCACAGGCCCTCAATTGAAACGAAACCCCAGTGCTTGAAATGGAAAAACTTCGGTAAAACGGTCCAAACCACGTTTCATCCTCTGAGGGAAAAAAAGAGATTGAGTTAGACACCACCGATGAATGCCATGTGGTGTCCCACCCACCTGCAGACCACACCTGGCCCGCAAAAACCTTCCGCGTTCGAC
This sequence comes from Pinus albicaulis, assembly GCA_034641835.2. Lineage (NCBI taxonomy): Eukaryota > Viridiplantae > Streptophyta > Pinopsida > Pinales > Pinaceae > Pinus > Pinus albicaulis. The sequence goes on from CM076570.1 coordinate 989,485,617, forward strand.
CCCATGCAGCTCGCCAAGTGTAGCCAACCTGAATCACCGCATTCTCCATCGCTAAGGAAACAACAAGGGTTTCGTCGGGAAGGGTGGTCGCTAGTAAACTACTGAAAGAATATTGTCCTCCATGGAAAACTTCAGTAACCTAAGGTTTATACAGCCGAGGGTCCTCTAATTTTTGTTCTGACAATGTATGACCATTTTATTTTAAAATTTTAAAATATAATTGAAAGATAAATTGTAATTTTCCCTTTATAAGTTTTTTAAATATGGATATAGTTTTTCCTGCTATTTTTACTTTTATATATATATTAATTTTATTTTTTCTTTTCTTATAATATAAATAAGATATTTTATATTAAAATAGAATGATTTTTTTATATATTTATTTTGATTTATTTTCTAATAATTTGAAATAAAATTAATAAAAATTATATTTTTAAAAACATATGTAAATTATTGTATTATTAATTTATAGAATAACTAACATTAAAATTTTCAAATGATTAACAAAATAATATATTAAAGTATTTCATAATTTGTAATTTTTTTATATGGTTATAGATTTCTAGCTATATATTAAATTATTGTTTTTTTAAATATATTTTTTTAATAAAATTTTAAACATAAATATAGAATTTGTGAATAAATGAAATAAATTTAAATTTTTAAAATATATATATATATATATATATATATATTTTGAACTCTTGGTTCATATAATAATTAATATTAAATTTTGCAAATGATTAGAGAGATAATACATTGAAGTATTCTATAATTTTTAGGTTATGATTGATTAGATTTTTCAAGAGGCACTCTATATGTTAATTGCAAGGTGTCATTATAGATTATATAAGATATTTTTAATAAATTTTACTTGATGTATTGGTAATTTTTTTTTTAACCGGAAAGATTAGTAGTAGTATATTAATTCGTTCGCGGCCAAAAACTGAGAGTTTTACAATAAAAAGTGTAGAGTCAACTACGGGCAACATAACATGTTTGTTGATCAACCTAGCTTATCTTTTCTTCCCCAAAATTACAAATTTTCCCTTACTTCTTGACTATTGCTATACATTCTACAAAACTGATTCAACATAAGTTTACATTTATATTTTATCATCTAAAAACCAACAAAAACCATAATAGGATGCTCAGAACTAGTTACTCATCCATTGTTGCGGGAATGTTAAGATCAATTCCAGTGTTTTCTTCATCCATCTTCATGCTTTTTGTGAAATTTTCAATCTGAAATACTACTGCAATGATTTATTTATTTCGCCTACTTATTTATGACAAGTTATTTACAGATACTTCTGTAAATTCTGAAATAAACACAACTGCAACATTCACTTAATCAAAATCAGAAGAAAAAAAAGAACACATATAACACAATAGAAACAATCACATGAACACAATTATTTTTGGACATTTGTCCTCGGAAAAACCCAATGTGGGAAAATCGGTGCAACAGATGAGGGTTTATATTATTCTTCAGCAGTGGCAAAATATTTTACAGAAAATATGACGAGCAAATGTCTGCCATACACCTAAGATATTTTTTCCAAACACTTCGGAAGAATTTTTGACGCACTAGAGGCACCCTTACTCCCTCTCGTCACTCTGCGTGACCTTCTGCACAGTCACTACGTTGGACTACATCACTCTGCGTGCAGGGCCAGTGCTACTGCTCAGCATTGCTCCATCTGCATCCTTCTTCTGCCTTCTTCTCGCTTTGTTGTCTTCCCCTTCCTCCTTCTGCATCTCCAACCTCGCCTCAACAACCTCACCCTTTGAAATCAAATTCTCTTACTTCATAATCGATATCCTTCGGGTACTGAGAGTGTGTCCATCTTGCTTTCCAAATGACCCTCAAACCTTTTCTTATAGTCTTCTCACTAATGAACCAACAACCCAGATTAGATCTCTAATCAATGGCTCAGATTAAAATATGACTTGATCTTCATTTTCTAGAAGATTCACACTCTGCTTTATTAATACCCTTTCATTATTTAATTTCCCTAATTTTAGACTTCGGGATCACTATAAAATAAATAATTATTTTAATAAAGCATGATCCGAGTGGAATTTACACAAATGGTTCATGGGTTCTTTGGAATAGTGATGTCCAAGCCTCTACCCAAAATATGAGACTTGTAACACTGTCCAATGCTACAAAATAAACACTCCCTCTTAGAGAGGAAAGCGTTCAAGCAAGGTACCAATTATATCTACTCTGACCTGAGGCATCTGATGCGTTGTTGATGTCTTTGTTGTTGCCCCTCATCTCTGCGTTGTTTCCCTCTGTATTGTTGCTTGTGACACCATCTCTGCCACTGCCTCATCCGTACTACAGCTCCCTCTGAATCTAAAGTCCACCCATTTATCTACTGGAATAAGTTCTAGACCATCCCCATATTTTCCTTGAACTAAGTAAACTTAATCTTACCCAGAGCTTTTGTGAGGATATCAGCCACCTGTTCTCCTCTAGGAATGTACTTCAACTGTACAAATCCTCTTTGGACATAGTCTCTGATGAAGTGGCACCTAATGTCAATGTGCTTCGACCGGTCATGAAACACAAGATTCTTAGAGAGCTTGATGCAACTCTGATTATCACACAGAATTATGGTCGGTTCCATCCTCTTTTTGAGCAAGTTCATGAGAAACTTATGAAGCCATATGGCCTCACACAAAGTTGTGCTAGCTGCCATATATTCAACCTCGGCTGAGCTCAGTGCTAAGGATTTTTTTTTCCTACTGCACCAAGAAGTCATTCCTGATCCGAGACTGAAACAATACCCACTGGTATTTTTTCGATCCACTGGGCTTCCAGCCCAATCTGCATCAGTGAACCCACTCAACTGGATTTCATTGCCCTTAGTGTACTTCAAACCATACTTGACTATCCCCTTCAGGTATCTGAGAACATGCTTGGCTGCTGCCCAGTGAGCCCTCCTTGGTTCTACCATGAACTGACTGAGGGTATTCACTACATAACAGATGTCTAGTCTAGTGTTGACCAGGTACATCAATGACCCTATGAGCTGCCTATATAAGGTAGGGTCAACCTCATCATCCTCGGACATGTCGATCTTCTTCCAGTTTGTAATCATTGGTGTAGCCATGGGTCTATAGTCCTCCATATGAAACCTCTTTAGGATATTTGTAGTATATCTTCCTTTCCCAAGGAATATTTCTCCCTTTTGCTGCTAGACCTCCAAACCAAGAAAATAGTGCATCTGCCCCAGATCCTTCATGTCAAATTCGGTAGCCAGATTCTCCTTGCAGTCTTTGATGAGATTAGATGATCCAATCAAGAACATATCATCTACATATAATACCAGAATTAGCGACTCATCCGCTACTATTAGATAGTAGAGGTTGGGATTTCCGTCGCTATTGGAAAATCCCATCTTCTACAGGTAGCTATCAATTCACCCATACCATGCTCTAGGGGCTTGCTTTAGTCTATACAAGGCTTTCTTAAGCCTGAATACATGAGCCTTCTGATCATGCGTCTCAAAGCCCTCTAGTTGTTCTATGTGCACTTCCTCTTCTATCACCCCATTCAAGAACGTCGTCTTTACATCCATCTCGTGAATTTCCCATCCCATTTGTGCTGCAAGAGAGATGACGGATCGAATTGAAGTGTACCGAGCTACAGGGGCGAAGGTTTCTTCATAATCGATCCCTTCCTTCTGTGCATACCCCTTAGCAACAAACATGCCTTTTAACTTCTCTATGTTTCCATTTGCAGCATACTTGATCTTGTAGATCCACCCTGATCCTACAACTGATATGTTCTAAGGTCTAAGGACTACTTCCCACACATTGTTTGTCATGATGGAGTTATACTCCTCCACCATAACATCTACTCACACCTGATGTTGAGCTACCTCTCGAAAACTAGAGGGTTCTCCGACCTGTGATACCAGTTCCTGGTATATCTCAGGTTACATGCATACCCTCTTCTCATATCTAGGGGCTCCAATAAATTCCTATGCATCCCTCAGAGTCTATTGGAGTTCTCTGCTCGTTCTTCCATTGTTGGTGGGTGGATTTACCTGCTCTCATGTTTTCTTTTCTTCGGAAGAACTTTCCTCAGAATCCTTGTGCCGCGGAGAGGCACTAGAGCCATCATCTATAGGCCGTTGTGGTTGTACTAGCGGATCCTCCTTAGACTGTGTATATGTAGCCATTTCACCGAATCTCCTGAAGGCTCTCTCCATGAATTTCACATCTTGCCTTACTACGATCTTCCCCTTCATAGGAATATAGATGTGATATGGCTACGCATTTTCACTATATCCCACAAGGTAACCCTTCTCTGTTGTCTGATCTAATTTCTTCCTCTTCTCATCGGGTGCGTGGAAATAAGCTATACTGCCAAATATCCTGAAGTGGCTCACCTCAGGCTTGCTGCCAGTGAACACACTCTCAGGAGTCACTTTTTCCAATGCTCTATGAGGCACCCTGTCTTGCACATACACCGTTATATTGCAAGCTTCTGCCCATAGAAATTTGGGCATGTCTTGATCATACAGCATCACCCTCACAACTTCCACAATGGTCCTATTATTTCTTTCTACAACTACATTTTGCTCCGGATTGTATGGAGTTGTCCATTCTCTCTTGATGCATTCTTTTGTGCAAAATCTTGTGAAGTCTTTATCAATATACTCTCCACCATTATCAAATCGCAATTTCTTGATCTGCTTTTCAATTAAATTTAATACCAAAGCCTTGAATTCTTTGAATCACTCAATGGATTCATCTTTGGTCTTGAGAAAGTAGATCTATGCCTTCTGGGAATGGTCATCAATAAAGGTGACAAAATACTTTGCACCACTGAGAGCATTCGTGGATATTGGTCCGCAGATATCTGAGTATATCAAATCCAACACACTCTTGGCCCTACTGCTGCTTCTTGGAAATGTTGCCTTGGCATACTTCCCTAGTATGCACCCCCTGTAGACCTTGTCTTTCCTTGTGCTAAGTTCTGGAGCTCCCATGAAAGTATTTTTGAGGATCTTCAAGGCTACATGATGTAGATGCCTCATTCTTCTGTGCCATAACTCATTCAAATCCCTTTCATCCGTACTGCCTATCAATGTTGTTGGAGACTAGAGTTGTAAATTATTCGGTTTATGGCTCCTTACTCCAATTTGTGCCTTCCTTTTCCAACTAGGGTGTTTGACATAAACCTTATTTCCAATAAATTATACATCGTAACCCTTGTTCTGAAGGTGAGACACCGAGAGAAAGTTCATCCCCAATCCCGGCATCACAAACATCGTGTTTCGAAGCCATACTATATTTTTCTGAAATATTATGGTTCTTCCAACGAGGGCACTAATATTTCCAATGTGATTTGAAAATTCATATGCTCTTCCTGGGAGCTCTGTAGCTAATTTCTGCGAACTCCACACAGAGATGCTCCATTGTCAATATAACAACTTCCCTGAAGAGGTCTGCATGATAAACAAGAAATCTTTCTAGTCCTGATGCTAGAACCAAAATGTCATGATCCCTCTATTTCTCCATGCGCAGGAGACTTGAACACTGAGAAATATTGTTGCAATGATTGTTCTGATCTGTCCTACTGTGGAACCTCCTTCGTATTTTTCCTTAGCTTTGATACCATGAAATTTTCAATCTGAAATACTACTGCAATGATTTATTTATTTCGCCTACTTATTTATGACAAGTTATTTACAGATACTTCTGTAAATTCTGAAATAAACACAACTGCAACATTCACTTAATCAAAATCAGAAGAAAAAAAAGAACACATATAACACAATAGAAACAATCACATGAACACAATTATTTTTGGACATTTGTCCTCGGAAAAACCCAATGTGGGAAAATCGGTGCAACAGATGAGGGTTTATATTATTCTTCAGCAGTGGCAAAATATTTTACAGAAAATATGACGAGCAAATGTCTGCCATACACCTAAGATATTTTTTCCAAACACTTCGGAAGAATTTTTGACGCACTAGAGGCACCCTTACTCCCTCTCGTCACTCATGGCTCCTTCATGCGTGCTCACCGTCGGACCTGCCTCATTCTCAGAGGGCCAAGCCAGCGTCGCTGATGCTCCCCCGTCTCTTCTTCTACCTTCTTCTCACTTTGCTGACTTCTCCTTCCTCCCCCGCATCTCAACTGGCTTCTCAACCTCACCCTCCGAATTCAAATTTACTCATAATCACTTCCTTCTAGAGACCGAGAGGGCACACCATTTTCCAAATGACCCTCAAGCCTTTTCCTATAGTCTTCTCGTTGATGAACCAACAACCCAGATTAGATCTCTAATCAATGGCTCAGATTAAAAGATGACTTGATCTTCGTTTTCTAGAAGATTCACACTCCGCTTTATTAATACCCTTTAATTATTTAATTTCCCTAAGTTTAGACTTAGGGATCACTATAAAATAATTAATTATTCTAATAAATCATGATTTGAGTGGAATTTCCACAAAGAATTCCTGAGTTCTTTGGAATACTTATGTCCAAGCCACTACCCAAAATATGAGACTTGGAACACTTTCTAGTGCTACAAAATCAACGCTTTTGTCGTCTAGTTTGAGTTGAAGATCCTCAATTTGGTGCCTTAGAACGTCAATTTCATCTTCTAGTTGGTGGATTCTTTCATGTTTTACTAGTTGTTATTCCTGCATCTCTAGAGTTTTGTTGGTTTGAGGGGCCTTGACCCAGGTTCAGACTTGAGTTTTACCAACAAACCCTTGTACTACTGGCCCTTTCGGTAATGACCTGCTTGCACAAGTCAAGGTCTCACCCAAAATAGTATGGGAGGGTGCTGGAACCAGGTTTCCACACCCAGAGAGAGAGAAAGAGAGAGAGAGAGAGAGTTTAATGAAGCAGGTGCCTTCATATCTAGAATAGGCCTGCGCCAAGGAAGCCCTAACCAGCAACCCTTAACAATATACCTAACTGAATAACTTGTGTAAAGCCCGTAAATCATAAGATAACCAATTAATAGAAGCAATATGACCATACATAACCAGATCTATGCATTCATTACTCTTTCAAGTATCACATCCACATGCACATCAAATAACTAATAGTATTCAATACACATACATAACTCAGCAATAAACATATAGCGCAACTCATAACAGAACACATAGATATTCCATTATCATCAAAATGTCTTCTCATTCGTTAATGCTTCAGATTCCACTTACAGGCTCTTTCATACACCTGCGCACATAGCCAACAGGGTCCGCACACAACATGATTTAGGGTCTCCGCGCACACAACCAGCATGATCCCTTACCCAGAAAAATCTGCACAACAAGTATCACATATCCAACATTCGCATCCAGACTTAAAAAACTTACTTCTAGACTCGATCTATTCATCTATTTATACTATATTAGCCTACGCTACTCTATGGTCCTCTCGGTTTACCCTTTTACCCATTACAATTAATTAGGGGCTTTAAGCCGCCCCAAAGCCCCTGCGGCAGACTAAAATATTACAAAATTGCATCAAAATTATTGTTAGGGGACCTCGCTCCAACAGGTTTCCTTCTGCTGCTGATGAATACACCTTTGGATTATCGCTAATTCGTCCTTAATTTCTGCGTGGCCTTTTGACACAGAGAGCACGATCTCTGTGGCCCTTTCATCGATCCTTCACCATTCGCCCTGACATTCTACCCGTCTGAGGCTGACATTGGCCCCAGGATCCAGAGCTAGATGTTCCAACCTCTGAGTGACTCATTAGCTCCAACCAGACAACTAGACAAATCCACAGGTCTAAGACAGAGATAAAGACTCCCAAAATGACATATGACTCCATAGTTCTAAGACAGAGATGTAAAATCTTTGAATGAGCCAAAAATCCAGAAACCATAGCACCAGAAGCACAGACCCAACTTGAATTCACTTTCACAATCCCCAATAGCCTCTCCTGACTACCAAAATTCACCCTGCCACCCGCAACCGTAACCCTTGTAGAAGCCACTTTGATCCTTAATTCCTTCAAGAAGCCACCCTTACCAAATCCCTGCAACTGCACTGTATTACTCTCTTGAATCATGAACATGAAAAAGACTTAGAACGGGCCCCTTTCCAGACTTCCTAACCTACCCAGGCCCTACCACTGGGTCATAAACATGATAACCCTTCTGAAAAACGATGTCCCTTCTTCTGGCATGGAGACATGCTATTACTCCTGTATATATAGCTAATATTAAGACTAGCTTTGCAGCAGGGGCCATGAATTTTGATCATGTTGCATGCCTCCCAACAAACTTCCGTAATTCTTCTGCTTAGTGAAACGACCTTCGACTTTTCCAACCTCGACCTCCCCCTTGCGAACTGACCACATCAACATATGACGATTAAATACCACTCTCGATATCTTAATTTTCACATGCCTATTCCATGAATGTGCCAACACCAGTGAACGATCCGATGATAATAAACCCAATTTCCCACACTAAACATTGAACTCATACCAAATGTATCACATGGATCAAGCCAGCTGACACACGAAATTTCCAATCTTCTCATGCACGGAGATAAGGTTCCACGAGGCGAGGGTAAGATTCATGGTAAAAGGAGGCCGATGGGACATGTTCGAGGAGGGCCATGGTGATTCGGATACCAGGGAGGTAGAGGTGAGGGGCTCTGGAGGGTGATAAGGAAGATGAGGTGGAGGGGTGGAAGGCAAGGGGGAGGACAGGAGTCAAGGGGTGGAGGAGGGGGGGAGGAGAGGAGACAACGGGGGGTGGGGGGTGGGGAAGAGAGCTAGGGAAGAAATGGCTATCAAATTCCAACATACTCATCCAATTTACTCTTTTTTTCTTGCAATCCTCAACCTTAGATTTTGTGTTTTTAATTTTCATCTCAACCGTTAGGGGATAGAGATCGTTCCCATGATTTCATTCACATTGTTGTTTTCTTCTATCATTTAGAGGGCTTGATTGGCTTGCCTACATGCTTTCTTATTATGTCCTCTTAGTATATGAAAAAACTGTAGTTGACAAAAAAGAGCTTCATTCTCCGCATTCTCTTGATGATTTGATTTAATTTAAAGTTTTGTGTTGATGAATTGTTGTTAATATGATTTATAATCACGAGGGAGTCTCATAGGATGGATATATCCTTTATTCCCTTTTTCCAAGCCAGAGATAGCCCAAGGAGTATTCCATAAGCTTCAGCTTGATTATTTGTATTTTTTCCCAGTCCCCATGCAAATCTATCTTCTATGATTCCTTTGGGATTAATGAGAATCCCTCCCCCTCCTATCACCCCAATTGGTAGAATTTAATACTGATATTATTGTTGAATGTTTTCATATTTATAAATTATATATCCATCATAAAATGCTAGCCTAGCAGCATAGTTACTCAAATACTATCAATTTAAGCTATTGGTTTGAGTTAGTAATTGTAGTCAATTTTTAATGTAACATGACTACAAATAGACATATATACTATAAAATAAATTACACTAAATGTAAACTTCATGACTAGAAATGGACATTCATTATAGTAAAAGTTTGTGGTTACCTAGAGATTAAAGAAAAGGATGACATAATAAAAATACATTATAAATGGATATTATTAGGTTTCCTTACATGTTGGATTTGCAATCTAGATGATGTCTAAATATGTCAAGTCTATAAATTGTGAAAATTTCTGAATCTAACAAACATAAATCCTACCACGGTTAATTGATTTGCATTTCCTACTTGTGTTCTTCAATTAACAAGTTTATTTATAGAATTATTCAGTAAATATTAATGCAAATACACTGAAAACTACACAAATATACAGATCAAGTACTAAAAAATAAATGATACAATCACACAAGGACACACTTTTTTTGGGCTAACGTCCTCGTAAAAACCCAATGCGAGAAAATCGGTGCTTATTAAGCAGCAGTATTCTAAGTACAACTAGGGTGCCAAATTCGGCTCACCCAATAGAGAAAATCCCGACATACATATAAAATAGTGAGTTTTACCTCACACTTCAAGTCTCAACTGATCCAGATCAGAACTGGCGAAACCCTAGTTCCCTCTATGTTGCCTTTGCGCAATAGATGCGTAGGCTTGCATGGGGATGGCTGATGACTACGTCACCTATTCTCTGTGCTGATTTGCCTCTCAGAAAATTGTGTTTCAACCCTCTTGGCTCAGAAATCCCGATCTCCAGTAAAATTTAGACTATCCCTTGGAAGCTCTGCATAGTCCCTGTGTGGGCCTGCGTCACCCCTTCTAGGGACTGCATCACCTCTCCTGGTAGTTGTGATGCTTCCTATGTTGTCTCTCCTGCTTCTCTGCTATGTACTCTTAGTCCTCCAACCAATAAATTCTTCTTCCCCTCACTATTGCTGAATTACTTAGATCTTATATTCGTCCGAGCACTACTCCATCAGAAGAATCCGATCTTCAGATTCACTCTCTGTGTGTCTTCTCCAACTGACCCTCAAGCCTTCCTTTATACTTTTCCTGTTGAGAAATCAACACCCATGATCTAAATCTTAATCAATAGCTAAGATTAAAACATATTTGATCCTCGTCACTTAGAAGCTTCCCACCCACATTTAAATTAATTCACTTTAATTATTTTAATTTCCTACTCCATTAAAAATAATTAATTATTTGAATAAATTTCACTCTGGGTGGAATTTCTCCAAACAATTTTTGGGTATTGGAGATCTCATGCGTTCTAGTCCCTCCACAAAATTTCGGAGCTAGATCACATCCGATGCTACCCAAAAATCAACAATCCCTCTTAGTGAGGAATGTACTCTATCAATACTTCTTACCAGAAGCATCACCCTGATCCACAACATCGGTCCTTTGTGTTGTTGATGCTTGGTCTATTGCCCCTCATCCACTGCGCTGCTATAATTTGTACTACTACTCATGACTCTGCCACTGTCACTATTGCATCTGTACTACAACACCCTCTTAATATGTTGCATGATGTTGCCCACAACACTGCCACTACTAACTGTTGCACTGCAACTCAGTTGCTCGAGAGTTAAGCAACTGAAGGACATCCCAAATACTGACATACTGGTTAGTATGGATGCACCTAGATGCCTAAGCTTCCTCTGCTACTAATCTGCACTGACCCTCTGATGCTACTGCGTTGCTGCTGCTCTACACTGCATAAACACTGCTATGTACTGAACTGCACCATTGTGCACTGGGTTGCTGCTACTGCCTCTACTATGCGTTACTTCATACTTTGGCACTCTAGCTCTGCCACTGTCACTCCATCATCCCTCGCACCAATTAACTCCCGTCATTCTACTATTGTCATTAAGGGCTCCCATAGCCGTATGTGATCCAAGAGTTTGGGCACCTCAAGGATCCCACACTCTCACTATAACTTCAATCTACATCTCCATATCACCCAACTTCTTAGGTGCATGATCACTCATGGTGCATCCATCGTCATCCTCCTCATCAGCCTGAGTTGGAGCAACCTTCAAGTCAAATTCTTCTTTTCCCTTCTTCTTTAGAGGGCACTGCGTGGCAAAGTGTCCCATTTCCCCACATCTAACCTTCGAGAGGTCCTTATTCTTACTTCTCTACTGCCCTTGTTGTCCCTTATATGTGAGAGCTGCATCTTCCTCTTCCTCCTTCTTGAATTTGATCCCTTTATCGCTGCTTCCTGCCTTGGTACACCGCCTGATCTCTTCCTGTTGAAGAGATGCCCACATCTCCTCCCAGCTTGGAAGAGCATCCCTGCCCAAAATGATTTGGACAAAGGTTTCCCAATCTTCAGTGATTGCATTTAGGGCAGCCCTGACCATAAATCCAACATATGGTGTAGCCTCTATAGAAGCTCATTGATCTTGAATCCCTTGCAATCTAATAAGGAAGGGATCGATCTCTTCTCCCTTCTGCATTTGAAACAATCTCAGTTGGTCCTAAAGCAACATCTTCCGCTAAACGGAAGATCCCTCATACAATGTGGTCAAGGCCTCCCAAATTTCCCTTGCTATGTTTTTCTCAACAATATGTGGGATCACATGATCCTTCGCTCCGCCCATGATCATGTGTTTTGCTTTTTCTTGAGCCTACTCGTACTTCTTGAGAGGATCAGCATCAATCAGAACAAAAATTGCATTCAAGGCATGATCCTTGATGTGATGTTCATCCAAAACTGCTAGGATCATGGCCTTCCAAATGAAAAAGTTGGATGCTCCATCCAACCTGTCCTGATACCTCAGTCCATTCATAGCCATCTCTTCTCAACTAAGTGTTGAACAAATTCCTTTCTCCCTCTTTTCCTGTTGCCCCAGAAAAACTCGGATATGTGTTTCTTTGGCACTTGAAATCCTCTAAGGAATAAGCTCTCTCTGAAATTTAATTTCCTTCACGAAAATCCTTCCGCTAACAAATGTCGAACCACTCCTCTATGATCTCTCTTTTTTGCTGCTCAGCACTGGATCTAGAATTCTCGATAAGAAATATTCTGAGGAACTGATTCCTTCTACTTTGCTTCTGCTCCACTAGACATTGTTCTTCTCCAACAGAATCAACGTCCCACCAACAACTTCAGTTAGAAATCTGCATTGCACCTCCAGCCACGACAACCGGAAAATTGAGACCCAATAGCCTCTACGCTGGTCCAATAACCACTGCGATGCCTTATGCAGCTACATCCTCACCCTAGCCAGTTGATGCGGGCTTTGTGTGAGCCTTCCCTGGTGACTGCATCACCCTTCCTCTGCTTCTCTGGTTTAGAATTGTGTTGTCTCTCAAGACAGTTTCTTTCCTGCAACAGATTTCCTTCTGTCTTTTGCTGATGGCTTCAGTCCTCGTTGATCTGCAATTGCTCTTATACCATGTGAAAATTTCTGAATCTAACACACATATATCCTACTGCAGTTAACTGATTTGCATTTCCTACTTGTGTTCTTCAATTAACAAGTTTATTTACAGAATTATTCAGTAAATATTAATGAAAATACATTGCGGCCTACAAAAATATACATATCAAGTACTGAAAAATAAATGAGACCATCACACAAAGGACATGCTTATTTTTGGACTAATGTACTTGGAAAAACCTGATGCGGGAAAACCCATGCAACAGATATGAGGGTTTTTATTACTAAGAAACAATATTCTGAGTACAAATAGGGTGCCAAATCCGATTCACCCAACAGAGAAAATACCGAAAGACAGATACAATAGTGATTTTACCTCACACTACAAGTCCTGGCTGATCCAGATTAGAACTGGCTAAACCCCATCTCCCTCTTCACAGTAGATGCGTAGGCCTATGTGGGGATGGATGATGACTGTGTCACCTCTTCTCTGCATTGATATGCCTCTTAGAAAATTGATTTCCAACCCTCTTGGCTTAGAAACCTCGATCTCCAGCAAAATTCGGACAATCCCTTGGAAGCTCTGCGTAGTCCCTGCGTGGGCCTGCATCACCTCCCCTGGTGGTTGCGCTGCTTCCTATGTTGTCTCTGTTGCCTCTCTATTATGTACTCTTGGTCCTTCAAACAATAACTACTTCTGCCCTTCACTGTTGTTGAATCACTCAGATCTTATCCCTCACAACTTTTTATAATTTGGTCCCTTGTTATTCTCCCTATTTCCAAAGTCTAATGTTTCAACCAAAAAAAAAATAGAACAAGAATAATTGATTAAAGTTGTTTAGGTGTCTTATATAGATTGATAGCTAGCACTATAGCAATTAAGTTATACTTTGTTCATATTTACTATTGAATTTTAATTTTGTCATAATTATTTAATTATCAAGATGAAACAATATGAGTCCTAGAATTTCAAGTGTGTGAATATTTTTTTCAAATATGTCCATTGAATAAACATAAGAATGCTATTTACCTAGTGTGAAATTTTCTGAACACAAAAACCCTATTGTAGTATATTGATTTACTTCTCCTAGTTTCATTATTCACAAGTTACTTAACTGAAATATTTAGAAAAACATCAAAGTAAACAAAATCTGCAACCTACACATATACAGATCATTTACTGAAACATAGCACACATATGACAAAGGACAGATGATTTTTCGAACAAATGTCCTCGGAAAAACCCAATGCAGGAAAACCGGTGCAGTAGCTCTTTGAGGGTTTTTATTATTAAGCATAAACTGAATACATCAAGGGCACCAGTAGTGGTTTTCCCAATAGAGGATTTAACGAAACTTGTACCTTATCACTCAGAGACAAAAAAATATGGTTGATTCAAACCCTCAAGGGAATTACTGAATACAAGCCCTTTCTGGCCTACTGGAACCTAAACGATGTCCCTCTAGCCTCTGTGTCAGCCTCTCCTACCCAGCATAGCCTCTGCACAGCACAGGCTTCCCCTGCATCACCCTTCTAGGCTTTGCGCTGCCTCTGTGTCACCTTGAAGGCTCTGCATCATCCCTTGTGCTGCCTTTGAGTCAGCATGGCTTGGCTGCGTCCCTCTTGCTGGCCTTTGCGCTGCCTGGTACAGATCTACCTCTCTTATCTATGTATTATTGGCCTCGGATTAGTGTAATCCCTTTCTGATCTACCCGTAACCAACGCTGCAACCTCACTCGAAAATTCTCAGCAAATTACGCCCCAGAATTTCAACTTAGCTCAAGTGTTGCTGCAATGTGTGTCTTCTCCAACTAACCCCAAGCCTTCCTTTAATACTTATTTTGTTGAGAAATCAATCGCTGTGATTTAATCTGTAATCGATGGCTAAGATTAGAAAAAGCTTGATCCACTTCACTTAGAACATTCTCACCACTTGTGTAAATTAATTCACTTTAATTTTTTTATTTCCCGAAGTTAGACTTAGGGTCCCCATTAAAATTTTTTAATTATTTGAATAACTTTTACACTGGGTGGAATTTATCCAAACGCTTTATGGGTATTGGAGATGTCAAGTGTTCTAACCCCTCCACAAAGTTTCGGAGCTAGAGAACATCCAATGCTACCCAAAATCTCAAAATCCCTCTTAGCGAGGAATGTGCTCTAGCAACACTTTGCCATTGAAGCACACCTTGATCTTTGGCATTGGTCCCCTGCACTGTTGATGCTTGGCCTGCTTCCCTCCATCCACTGTGCTGCTACTTTCTATATTACTGCCCATGACACTACTACAGTCACTGTTACATCTGTACTGCAGCTCCATCTCAAATTGTTGCATCATGCTGCCTATATTACTGCCACTGCTAATTATTGCACTGCAACTTAGTTGCTGAGAAGTAAGAAAATGAAGGAAAATCACCCAACAACTGATAGACAAGTCAATATGGTTGCATCTCATCACTGAAACACCCTCTACTGTTTCTATGTGTTTTCTCTCTAGAGCCTTTGTGCTACTGCTCTGCACTGTGTAAACACTGCCCCTCTGTGCTGTTGAAGTCCCATTAGCCTCTATGTTTTTGCTTCCACGTTGCTGCTGCCACTGCACTGTGCTGCTCCACTCTTCAGCGACCCAGCTCTGCCTCTACTTCTCCATGATCTTCTACACCCACTGACTCTAGTCATCCTGCTACTGTGTTAAGGCTCTCGTAGCTCATATGTGATCACAGAGTTTGGGTACCTCAAGCATCCCACTAATCACCATCTATAGCTCAATTTATAGATCTATGTCACCCCACCTCTTCTCTCGAGGTACATGAGCACTCATGGCCACATCATCTTCGCTGCCATCGTCCCCTTTCGTTGTTGTTGCCTTGGAATCTGAATCTTCCTTGCCCTTCCTCTTAGGACAAGTATTGGCGAAGTGTCCCAATTCGCCACATCTGAAGCACCAGACCTTGGATAGGTCCTTCTTCTTCTTCCCTTGTTGTCATTGTCCCTTAGATGCTAGGGTTGCATCTTCCTCCTCCTCTTAATTTATCTTGACTCCTCCACTGTTGAATTCCCTCTTGGTTATTCTCCAGATCTCCTCCTGTCAAAGGATTGCCCACATGTCCCCCCAGTTTGGAAGTTGCGCTCTACCCAGGATACTTTGGACAAAGCTCTCCCAGTCATATGTGACTACATTTAGGGTTGTCCTCACCATGAGCCCATCATCCCAAGTTTCCCCCATGGCAATTAGTTGGGCTCAGATAGTCTACAATCTAAAAGGAAGGGATCGATCTCCTCTCCCTTGTGCATCTAGAACATCTGCATCTGATCCTCCAAAAGCATCTTCCTCTAGATGGAGCTACCTTAAGACAACGCGGTCAATGCTATCCACACCTCATTTATCGTCTTCTTCTCGACAATATGCGACACCACGTGATCTTTCACTCCATCCATGATCAAGCGCTTAGCTCGCGCCTGATTTTCATTGAACTTCTTCAAAGCATCAGCATCAGTAGGCACAACTAGGACGTTCTCTATGTGGTCTCTGATGCCATACTCCTCAAGGATTGTTAGGATTCTGGCTTTCCAGATATCAAAGTTAGACACACTGTCTAACCTATCCTGATCTCTCAGTCCATATGTGGCCATCTCTGTTCAAACTGTCAAAGCAAGTTCTCTTCTCCCTTCTAATACTGCTGCACTCAACAGATGACCGGATTTGGGTTTCTTGGCGATAGAAACCTTCTAGAGAGTATTCTCCCTCTGACAAATGATTTCCCTCTAGGAAATCCTTCTCCAATTCTGCTGAATCAGCTGTCTACGATCACTCCTCTTGATCGAATCTCAAATTTCTTGGTAAGAAAATATGTTGAGGGATTGTTTCCCCTTACTTTGTCAACTTTTCTAGGCATTTTTTTGCATTGACAGAACCAATGCCCCACCAACAACTTTGAATACCAGAAACTGTACTTCCAGCCTCGACAACCGGCACAACGTCAGTCTAACTTGGACTGCGTCACCCTCTAGGGCCTGCGCCAGCCTCTGCATCAACTCAGTGTGATCCTAACAGTCTCTGCGTCACCCATTAGGGCCTATGCCAGCCTCTACGTCAACTTTGTGTGAGAAGACTGGCTCTGTGTCACCCTTCTGATCGGTCTGCGATGTCCCTCTGGTGCTGCGCTGCCTCTTCCTAGATCTATGAGCTTTCGCTGCCCTCCTGCAGCAAAAAATTTTCATCCTCTTGTTGATGGCTTCAGCTTGATTTGCAATTGATCTAATACCATGTGAAATTTTTAAACATAGAAACCCTGCTGCAGTATATTGATTTACTTCTCCTACTTGTTTTATTATTCACAAGTTATTTATCTGAAATATTCAGAAAAAACATCAAAGTAAACACAATATGCAGCCTACACATATACACATCATTTACTGAAACATAACACACATATGATAAAGGAAACACATGATTTTTTGAACAAATATCCCTGTAAAACCCCAATGCAGGAAAACCGGTGCAATAGCTCTTTGAGGGTTTTTATTATTAAGCAGAATCTGAATACATCAAGGGCACTAGTAGTGGTTTTCTCGACAAAGAATTTCACGGTAGTTGTACCTTATCACTTGGAGACAGAAAATATGGTTGATTCAAACCCTCAAAAGAATTTTTGAATAAGGCTCCTGTTGGCTCATCGAACCCTCAGCCGTTTGTCCCTCCAAACTTACAAAAAGGTCACCTCTCCGCCCAAATGTAGCCTCTCGCAACACAGTCGCCTCGTATCACCCTTTCCTCTGGGCTCACACACCCCAAAGGCTCAAGGCCAACCCTAGAGCTACTCTATGCATCAA
Organism: Pinus albicaulis; assembly: GCA_034641835.2. Classification (NCBI taxonomy): domain Eukaryota; kingdom Viridiplantae; phylum Streptophyta; class Pinopsida; order Pinales; family Pinaceae; genus Pinus; species Pinus albicaulis. Next base: position 989,503,283 of record CM076570.1, read on the forward strand.
CTCAGCTAGGTTGCGTCCCTCTTGCCGACCCTCCGTGCCGCCTGTACAGATGATCTCCTCGATCTATGTATTCTCGGCCTCAGATCAATGTAATCCCTTGTCGATCTGCCCCTCACTAGCACTCCAAGTTCACTCGAAAATTCTTAGTAAATTTCACCCCAGAATTTCGACTTAGCTCAAGTGCTACTGCAATGTGTGTCTTCTCCAATTAACCCCAAGGCTTCCTTTAATACTTTTCTTGTTGAGAAATCAACGGTCGTGATCTAATCTCTAATCAACAACTAATATTAGAAAAAGCTTGATCCACATTACTTAGAACATTCTCACCACATGTGTAAATTAATTCACTTTAATTTTTTAATTTCCCTAAGTTAGACTTAGGGTCCCCATTAAAAAATTTAATTATTTGAATAAATTTTACACCAAGTGGAATTTCTCCAAATGATTTCTCAGTCTTGTAGATCTCATGTGTTCTAGCCCCTCCACAAGTTTTAGAGCTAGAGCACATCCGATGCTACCCAAAATCTTAACACCTAGATTTTAGTTGACACAAAGAGAAAGGTTTATATATTTATTTTGATGCTAAATTCAAATTTAGAGCTAGCGAAGAACATGGGTTTTTTGAAAACCTTAGCATTGTTGTGCTTAGTGAGGTATCATAAACCAAGGGCATGAAGTGAGATCAATAACAAGGAAAGTAGATTGAAGAGGTCAATTATGCATTAGGGAATTTTGAGTAAATATATGGGTGAATATTATACGTAGCTAACAAAGATAGTCACAATGGTGTTTTAATATCGAAACATCCACCAAAGGAGGAAAGTAATGATCAATATTGAAGACAAAAACACCAAATAGGCTTGGGAAGGGATGACAACTAATAAATTGACAATTTGTTGTATAATTCATGCATACGTATTCCATTCTAAAATATATTTTAGTGTACTTAAAATTTAATATTGTAGCACGAAAAATTAACCTTTTGTGCTAATATTTCCTAGGGTGGTTTCTTAGAGGTACTTTAACCTTGTGTAGTTGTACCTTCTTCCTTTATTGTCTCTTTTACTAGATTTTCTAGTTCAATTTAGTTATTTGAGATCCTCCCTATGAAATAAGTCCTAGCCAAACTTGTCTTCTCACATTATCCCAATGTGCAGGTGAGCATCACTAGATCACTTGGGAATTGACAAACCTACCAAATAAGACCACTTGAGATATTCGCCTTTGATTATGGTTTAATGTGCAAGCCACACCCATTTAATTAAAATAATCTAGTGGAAGATCCATTTCATTGTTTTTCTCTTGAGATATGTTTGTAAGCCACTCCTTTTGGGGTCCATGTGCCTTCTTTTGTTTCAAGGGTCAAACTCCCATCCTTTCCCTCTACATGCACATTTTTCTTTTAAGGGAATTATTTCTCTTATTTCCTTTGACTTTTATGAATTTGTGGATCGCTCCACACAATTTTTGTCATTCATGATTTTATGTTTGTTGTTTAGTGAGAGTTTATTAGGTTCATATGGAACAAAGAGTTGCTTTTTCTTATTTCTTGAGAAAGAAAGAGTGCCTTTCCCTAAAATCTTGTTGAGTTTCCCATTGGTATGTTCTAATTTCCATTTTTTCTCTAAATTTGGTGGAATTCTCTTAGTAGAGGGCTCCTTTCCTTGCTTGGAGTCTTACTTCCCCTAGGAGGATAGTTTGTATGGTCTGGTTTCTCTTAGATATCACCTTTGTTCATGAAATTTTTTCTCCTCCCTTAAACATCCATGGCACCTTCTCTTTGCATCACTACTTTGTTTTGTAGGAATGTAAGTGAAGTCAGCTTAGTGACCCTCATGGTTTCCATCACAAGATTTGGCAGCTATAGTTAGGGATTTGGCACATTAATCCACATTCTCCACTATTATCTTAGGGACATTCCCATGGTTTGCTGCCATAATATTGGGAAGACTAAATTCATGTAGGTTTAGGTAGGATTCTCACCTTTATCTCGTTATTCATGGTTTGAAATCTAGCATTCTTATACCATGCTAATGGTCTTTTCATTCCCCCCTTACCCTGTATATATTTGCCTCTTGCTTGCACCTCCTCTTCCCTCACCCTTTTCCCATTTCCACCTCCTCCTAGGCTTCGATCTCGAAGAAACATGGAAGGAGAAGACTACACTTTCACCTAGAGATGGGGGGACTAGTGCCTTATATATTGGAGGTTTCATATCTTCAATTTTGCGGGAAATTTGGGGATTCTAATTTTTTATTTGGTTTCCTCTTAGATTTAGTAGTTTGTGTTGTTATTGTTTTCTTGCTACTACATAGCATTTCATTTTCATTATACTATGTTATGAATTTTTTGGAGATTCACCCATATTTTGTAGTGCTCCATCACAAATAGAGATCTATAATAAGTCCTTACCCCTTTATTTACCATTTACTTACTATTTAGAGTATGAGAATCTAGCTAGTAAAAATCCATCTATCCCTTACTTTTCACAACTTAATTATTTACATTTTGGAAAGGGAAATCAATCTTATAAGAAACAATATGACCATTAATATAATGAGAGAAAATGGGTTGGGGAATCAAGTTTGTTTTGAGTTTTTCTAGTGAATGCAAAAGAACACCTCTCTTTGAAGGAGATCAATCTTATAAGAAATGATATAGCCATTAATCTCATGAGAGATAGTGGGTTAGGGAATTGAGTTTTTTTGAGATTTTTTAGTGAATGTTAAAGGAAATATCTCTTAAGGGAGATCAATATCATAAGAAATGATATAGTCATTAATCTCATCAAAGACAATAGGTTAGAGAATAAAATTTGTTTTGATATTTTTTAGTGAATGTGAAAAAACGTCTCTTTAGGGAGATTAATCTTATAAGAAATGATAGTCATTAATCTCATGAGAGACAGTGGATTAGGGAATGAATTTTATTTTGAGATTGTTTTACTGAATGCAAAAGAACCCCTCTCTTTAGGAAGATTAGTCTTATAAGAAACGATATAGTCATTAATCTCACGAGAGACAGTGGATTAGGGAATCGAGTTTTCTTTTGAGTTTTTATAGTGATTTCCAAAGAACCTCTCTATTTTCTCATCCTTTTACTTTTATTGCCTAGCATATTAATCTCAATTAATAGTAACATCCATAGTTCTATTTCTATGTTTTTATCCATGTAGTTCTGTAAAGCTTGATTCTTACATACCTTGTTACTCTAATTATGATTATGCCTCTAACATAATCATACTTGTGTTTTCAAGCTATTAGTCTAACCACATGCACATGCAATGTAATATTCCTAATTAGGGAAAACAATGATAAACAAAGAAAAAATTGGCATGCATACACAAAATTCAGAGATATAAGTAAACACCCATGAAATCACCAAAAGTCACCATCCAGCTTAACCATTTTATTATATATATTTGGACCTATAGTACAATGGGTGTATAAGGAGTGCACCTAGGCTTGCCTCAATGGAAATCTAGACAAGCCCCAGGTTGGAAAATACAACGCCCAAATAAAAGACAGTGAGCTGCCCTAAATATTCCCTGCGCTACCCAGGAGGAACTACATTGTCTGTTGGAAAGGGAATGCTGAAAAAACCCACCTCTATTTTTTAGAAAATTATGCAAAATTGGCCCCATGCTCCTCTCAATAAACCCACCAGAACCCTGTAAGGGTTTGGTCTAGTTCTGACCTCCGATAATTGACCCCAATTACCACGTCCTGCTCAAACTGGATATAAAATACGACCTGATTGGAAATTCACTGAAGTATCTGTCCAATCACTCCAAAAATGTTGAATTCTAGTCCCCGGGTGACTTCCTCAAATTCACGACACAATCCAGATCCCTAAATCCTTTCCTCAACCTCCCACTTGTGCCTAGAATTTGGCTCTTGTGCAGGCCTTGGGTAAGAGAAATTTTGCCTTCCTCAAGGCAGCAATCACTCGCCCCAAAAATACTCACAAGGCTTGTTCTTCCTATATATCAACTATGCAAAATTTCTCTCAGAAAACACCTCCCGGAAAAAAACTGAAAAGAGTGGCACATGATCCTATACTATGTCCTCCTGGAACTATAATGGACTGAGGGAAATGGTTGTATAATGCACCCTAAACTCCACAAATCTCCCTCCAATGTGGCAACAATATTACCTTCCTGGGGTGGCACTCGAAGTCCACCAAAATAAGGGTGAGCTTTCCCCTTGGAAAGCTCTTCGTTGAACAACATTTTCACCCGACTAAGTGGCTCAAGCAATAAGATAAATGTTAGGTTGGAAAAAGGCCCCAATAACTGCTAGGCTCGTTCTATTTAAAATTTTATTTTCCTTCCCATGTGGGCCCCTCCATCAAGTATTTAGACCTCCTACCTTAGCAACTCGACTTTTTCTTCAAAGAAGTCTGTATGTCATGTGGGTGTGGCCCCCACATTACACTAACAATTTTTTTTTGGCCTCCATCTCCTAAGTCTTAGCCCAAAAGTTTTTTAGGCACCATAGTAGTCAAAATTTCCAAAATTGTAAAATTAAATTAAGGGAAATTATCTTAGGAAGGAACATTACAGATCTCCCCTCCCAAATGTTGTTTGTCCCAAAGCAACTACAGTGTTGGATGCTAAATTATGTGCTCACCCTCCCAAGTGGCATCCTCATATAGTAAGTTTCTCTAGCGTACCATGTATTCCCTGATGGTCCTGCTCCTCTACTTCCTTTCTATAGTCTCCAAAAAGGAATCCAACTCTAACGTAAGATGTCCCTCATCCTATAGTGGAGGTACCTTTGTAGTTGTTGTCACCTGTTGTCCCAACACCTTTTTGAGGCATGAGACATGAAAAACATTATGGATCTTGCTTCCTGGTGGAATATCCAACTCATATACCGCCACTCCAACTCTCCTAATCACCTGATACGACCCATAAAAACAGGGTTATATCTTCTCGCCCCCCCTTTTGTTTCGACATGGATTTTCTATATGGCTACAGCCGCAAAAAGACTAAATCCCCCTCCTCAAACTGCCTCTTGATCCTATTCCTGTCTGCGTATACTCTCCATTGATTTTGGGTTGTCAGTAGGTTGTCCTTGAGAGCCTTGAGGATATCTTGGCTCACTTGGATCCAATCTTTGGCCTTTAGGGCCTGATTGTCTCCAAAGACAGTGTCAGTAAAAGATAAAGCATCATAACCATACAAGGTACAAAAAGGTGACATACCAATGGACATGTGGTGGGTAGTGGTAGCAGTACTTTCCTAAATGAAACCATTAGATCCGTGCTCTCTGTTTCCCGATCACATAGTTTCGTAGGTAGCCCTCCAACCATTTATTGACCCTCTAGGTTTGGTCGTCCATTTGTGGGTGGTAACTGGTGCTGGGGGTGAGCTCAGTGCCCACTAATCGAAAAAGCTCCTACCAGAATTCTCCCATGAAGTGGTTTTCCCTATCACTGACTATGGTCTTGGGAAGACCATGCAAGTGGAAGACCTTTATGAAAAAACATCTTCGCTACCTATGAAGCAAAGTATGGTGTTGGAATGACAAAGAAGTGTGCATATTTAGTCAACCGATCCACCACAACATATATACAATATCTGCCCTACACCATAGGACGCCCTGTGATAAAATCCATAAAGATACTTTCCCATTTCCCCCAGGAATGGGAAGTGGTTGTAGCAACCCGACCGGGTGGGTCAATTCTCCCTTGTTCCTATGACAAGCCTCACACTTCTGCACGTACCTCAACACATCCCCCTTGAGGCCCTTCCATGTGAATCGCTCTCTGACCGTCGTGTATGTTTTCAAGAACCCCTGGTGTCCTGACAACGGGATTCATTGGTTGCATGGAGAATTCTCTCCCTCAATTGTGAACCCGACACTAAGAATGTGTGTCCCTTGTAGTATATTACGGCATCCATCACCCTGTAACACTCGTCGGCATGAGTACCCTCCAAAATCGCACATGCCCGTTGATCTTTGGAGTACTCTACCAATAATTGTGCCTTCTAATCATTGCAAATGCTCATGAGTGAAATTGTCATTGGTCTCCTGGAGAATGCATTCACTACTACGTTTTACACCCCAACCCGCCTTGACATACTTAATATCAAATCCGGCCAGAGTCACCGGACATTGTGACCCACTTTTTGTTACCTATCATTGAGGCCTATTTGCACAAAAAATAGCGAACACTATTGTGGTCGATCTCAAATGAAAAGTAACTATTTTTCTTTCATGCTTTTATACTTTCTTTCCTAAAGAAATAAAGCATAATACACATATTAATCTCATATGCATATTCTTATCTGGAAAAAGTATATTATAATAGCATGTACCTTTTTTTTTTAAGAACTCTCTTAAATGGAAGCTAATCTCATGCAATGCCATGTATGTAACAATTCATTTTTAAAGGAATCAACATGCATATGCATAGACTTCTTAAAATAAAATAAAATAAAATACTTATCTTTATTTCATTTGAAGAACTTCTCTCCCTACTGCAGTACTCATCCCCATTAGGAAATTCACATTTCTCCTCTACAACAATGTTTTCTTTTAGCAGCATTGACAAGATTTTATAGCATGATTAGATAAAACCTTAATCAATAAATAATCAATCTTTGAGTGATCCTTTAACACCTATTCATATGCATATATGAGATGTGAATACAATGTCACAACATGCTTTCTTCTAACATATCTACATTAGTGTGAGTAACTAATTATCAATTCATGTCAAATAACTCCCACATTATTATGACATTTTTCACACACGCACACATTCGTACAAGACAAATCACTATATCTGTTAAGAAATTCCTTTAATGGAAAATGACACAATGTGCATTCGCTTTACTTAAACTTTTACAAAAGACCCACCACTTCAGCTTTTGCCTTTGGAGCATGCAAATATAATAAAGCTAACACATTGGTTGTTGTTCCTATGCATACAATGCATAAAGATTCTAATCTTAATTTCCCAACAGAGTACTTAACATAATCGAGTAGGCAAACTCATGATTCCTCTTCGAGGACATATAACATAATAGGCATGCAAAACATGGTTTTATTTTCCATAAAACTAATGGAATAAAACATAAGAATACATGCCTTATTCTTGAAATATTATACCCACATTAGCCATGTATATATTTCAAGGAAACCAAAACATTACTTTAGTTTTTGTACATGTAATTCATCTAGCAATGTAGTATATTCAAGAGGTTATTCTCTTTAGCCTATATTTATTTTCAAGAAAAGAACTTGGATTCCTTATCATTTAACATGCCTGTACGAAATCCATTTTAGAAGAAAACAAGCTTCCCATCTTTTCTTAAATAAGATATATATAAAGGCAAGAAAGTTTACTTATTTATGTTTTACTACTACTCACACCTTTCAAGATACGTACTAGTAATCTTTGCAAGAACTCACATGGGTTCTTCTCAGCAAAACTAGCATAGTAGTTTGGTCTTTTACCATGGTATATCTTTCTAAAAGATTATCATATTAGCAATGCTTTATTACTTTCCAAAAGAACTAGCACAATCTTGCATATTAAGTAAAACCACATTTTACTTTATATTTGTCTCTTTTAGTTGCAAGATTCACATGCAAGAATTATTTCAATATTTCTCTCCCAGAAAAATTCAAATGTATATTAGTTTAAATTTTTCAAGAAAAACACGCACATGTTTCTGCATTTTCAAGCTTACTTTGTACGCATTATATTTCCCATATATGCGATAACTATGGTTTCAAGAAAAGAAAGATAATAATACTTATCTCTTGAAACTCTTTATTCAACCTGGATTAGAGATGTGATGCCTTCCTTCACATATGCGATGCCTTCCTTCACATACGCGCATTTCGTCTTGGATCTCTCAATTTCTTTTCCCAAAGGTGCCAGTGTTGCAACCTTTAGCTCTAATACCACTTGTAACATACACCGATAACTTCACCTGTAAATGTAAGGAGTTAATTTTTTTTATACAAGTTACTCATGGGTAACTATCCATTCACTACAATTATTCCTTACTCATCATTACATAGAATGTTTACTAGTTCATAATTTAACTTTAGAATAAGAATAGTAAGCTCCTTAACCATTAACAACCTCTATTACAATGCATTAACATAATACTGTATGATGTAACCTTCCACTCATTTCATTATTCATGTAGTCATCGCATACTTGACATTATGAACATCATAACAAGAAAGGAATCAACATCATCATCTTGACATAATAATCAATGACATCATTGAACGCCAATATACCGTAAAAACCCCGTAGGGTGAAAACCAGCAAACGTTTAATTTTATTATTAAACGCTCGCGAAGATGATCAGCCCTCACTCAATGGCTTATAAGGGAGACCATCCCTTAACCATTGTTTATAAATATTACAAGGAAATATACAAATATATAGCTTAAATCCATTACAATAAATATGATACCATTTACCTGCCACCAGGTTAAGCATAATATTTCCTTTATACATATCACCATCATACCTTGCTAATGTTACCTTCAACATACATTGATGTCAAGATTCATAAAGTATAATAAATCATTTCACATATCTATACTATAGTAGTTTCTCCATCTACTCATGTATATTCATGACATGCAAGTAAAGTACCTTGACATTCTTCCTTTAACAACACATACCTCACATGTTCTGGTTATAGGTCATCACATTAACTAATGTTTCTGTCGCATAAGCAATGCAAGACAATAGCTACATCTCCCCAGCATATATTTAAAATAAACTGATACTTAGTTATGTTACTCGTGCATCCAATTTATATAATTTAATAAAAATAACTAACCCTTGAGCTATTACTTTTTGTACATGGAATGCAATCTAACATATCAAATGTTTCTCCCATGCATGCAAAGGAATATAGATTCCAAAAGAGTCTCCAACGAAGCACGTAGCTTCCTTCATGACTCTTCCCAAAGGAAATCTCAATGCTAGTGAACATGTAAATATATGTTTTCTTTTTGTAAAACTATGCAATTAAGAATATAAATACATGTCTTCCTTTTTCAAAGATTATACTAAACAATCATTTCCAATATAGTTTAGCACCACAAGCTATCTTTCCCTCCTACAAATATTTATATTCTTTCCAATGAAAGTTATTAATTATTCATGGAATTATGAATTAACTAATATTCGTAAACACCATAGTAATCTACCCATGGTTTTATGAAATAATTAATCTCTATCAACACCATGGTAAACTACCCATGGATTTATTAATCCATTAACCTTTACCAATACTATGGTAAACTATTCATGGATTTATGAAACTATCCATGGATTTATGAAATAATTACTATTTACAACATGGTTAATGTATTGAATTTTAATGTGAGAAGCTTTTCTTTTCTTCTTCACTACACATGAAAATATTTCAAGAGTTATCCTCTTTAATCTATATTCATTCTCAAGAAATTACCTTGGATTTGTTCTCATTTCCTAAACTAAATGAGTACAAAATCCCTTTTAAAATAAAGACATGCGTCTTCTATTTTCTTTCTTATACAATATTATGTAAATATTTTTATTAAAGAGTTACCCTATTTAATCTAATCAATAAAATCTCTTTTAAAAATAAAGTACCATAACTAACCCTTATTTGGGCATAAGAGCTAGATAGACCTTTCTAAAATAATAACAAAGTTAACATGTAACCTTTGCAAACCCTTGCAAAAGAATTAACACAATGGACTTATCTTCTACTCTCAAGATAAATATATTCTTTCGAAAATAGAAAATATCATTTTCTTATCTCAAGAAATATGAGAAGTTCATTAGTATTCTTTCTATTTTCTAATAATCTTTTTTTTCAGAAAAAACTATATGATATATATAATCTTTATTTATATATTTCATCTCACAAAGAAAAAGATTATATAATAAGGAAATTTAGCCAAAATTACTTATCTTGGCAGTCGACACTTACCTTATGAATTTATATTTCACTTGCACTAATTATGCAAAATATTAAAAAAAAAAATACATGGCATGATTACTTATCTTTTTCCTTGAAGAATAACCACCTTAGCAAACTTCAGTCCTTGCTTGGAGAAATTTGATTTCTCCATTCTACATAAGGAAGCGACCTCTTTCTACATTGTCTGCAATTCAACAAATTTCTCTTACATATGGTGGAGGCAGAACATCTTTCCAAAGGCCGACTCCTTGCCCTCATTGCTTTCGTAGTCTATTTCACCGCTTAATGAGAATATAAAAAATAATTCCAGCACTACAAAAGCTCGTTGTCGGTCTTCGCATTCCTTGCATCCGTCGATCATAACGAAAAAAAAACAATTATGCTTCCCTTCGAACCTTAGTGCTACTGGGAATTAATATTCCTGCTCTTTGGCACAGTAATGAGATTTATTTTATTCTCCCTAGCCGTAGCGGTGGGAGCATTATTCCCAACAAGCTCATAGCAAAGATGGACTGCAGGTCGTAATTACTTTGTTACACACCAGAACCCCTATCATTTGACAGCACAGGCCCCTTTAATACGCACTTCTTCTTCAGCAATGGTAACAACGATATCACTTCCTCCATGTCTAGAGTGACGCGCTCTCTGTACGGACCTCCTACATATGGGGCAGTCTGAGTGAAGTTGGATCCAGGGGGTAATGCATTTTCTATGATAATAATGCAGGCATGGCAACAGAAACATAACACGTTCCCTATTTTCAAAATCATCGTGACAAATACTGCACCTCTCCGCCATCCCTGGACTGCTGTACTCAATGTTTCTCTCTGAGACCACAAGGGGCCCTCTACTGTAACTCTTTTCTCCATCCCTCTCCTCTTCCATCGAGCGTGCCAACGGAATATAAAATAAACACAATGACAATAAAATTAAAACAAGCCATGAGAAAGCTACAGCGTCACCGTACGCATTTGTGGGAGTCACAAACTGTAACAGAAATAGATAGAGTGGCATTGAAATTACATATGCTACTATGAAAACGACTTGACCATCGTTGACAATTGTTACGGCGGCACCTTCAAATATCCTCCCGATAGATTGCTCCAGTCCCGAGCTTTTATCTCACGATGATTTCACGAGTTATCACATAATGTATTGCCTTGGTTTCTTATTCATTTCAAGCTGATTCAAGAATTCGTTCATTTTTAACCGATTCTTGATTTTCTTGATCAAATAGTTAAACTAAATTAACGTAGTTTATTTAATGCATAAATACATAGGGTTCGTCGTATGTTACGCGGAGTTCGTATGTTATAGGTGTTCGATTAGTTACACAAAGATCAAGGGAATTTAAGAATTCGGATTGTTGTGATTTTTTCAAATAATTAGTTCCTAGCTACTATTTTAGTTTTTCAAATGGCAAAATGTTATATTAATACGATTGTGACGAGTTATAAAAGATTTAATTGTTAATATTAAATAATAATTATAGTGAAGTTAAATATATTTAATATTAATTATTTTTAAATGACAATGAGACCATTTAAGTTTTAAGATGTAATCAAATATATATTTACTCAACATTAATTATTTCTTAATTGTAATATATTGGTTGTTTAGTGAAATCTTATTCTAAAATTAATTTACTTTTAAGATATTAAAATATAATTTAATGATAATTTGTAGTTTTCCATCTATAAGTTTTTTTTAATAGGGATACAGCTTTTCCTGCTATTTTTATTTTTTCATATATATTAATTTTTTTTAATAATATAAATAAAATACTTTATATTAAAATATAACTCGTTATTTTTCTTTTATAATTATTTTGATTTATTTTCTAAGAATTTGAAATAAAAATGAATTAAATTTATATTTTTAAAAACATATTTTTAAAAACATATTTTTAAAAAGATATTTTTAACAAATGTTATGGCCACTAATTTTATTCCAAATTTTAACAAGTCAAAATTTTACTTGATGTATTGATAATTTTTTTTTAACTGGAAAGATTCGTCAATAAAAGTGCAGAGCCAACTATGGGCAACATAGCTTGTTTGTTGATCAAGTGTAACACCCAAGTTTATTGTGATTTAAATTTAAGACATTTTTAATTAGATATTTGTTTATTTTAAATTACTGGGATTAACATGTATGTTAATCAAGTTATGAACTAAAGTTGTTCTTTGGAATAAAGAATTAATTATGGAATATTTCCATAAGTCTGATGGAAAAGAGTTTTCCAAGATTTCAAAGTAGTTGATTAAGTAATTACTGGCAGTTACCTTTCCTCTTGGAATAAAAGGAAAATCCTAGAGGAGGAAAGGGGTTCTGTGTAGGTGATGAGAAATAGCTAAGGGCTGAAAGGAGTGAGTATCTAGAGTTGGTGGAAAACCAGTGGAACTCTGCTACCTGTTTTAGGAGACGAGACTGGACAGGAGTCCTGAGATCCATCTCCTTGAAAACACTGCTTGAATTCCTACTTTGGTGAGGAGCACGGGGGAAGCCGAGGACGTCATTACCTCGCTCAAGGTTGGGCGGATGCCATCATACCTACTTACTGAGATTAGTAAATTAGATTGAAAGGCAACTAATTCCTTTATGTATCTCGGTCTTATTATTTTTTATAGAATTTTCAAAGAATGTGAAAATCTGATGCAGAGGTAGGAATAGAACTCTAAGTATGAAATTATTTGAATTATAGGAGTAGTAATGAATTCTAAGAATGTATATTCATCAGTATTTATTTTCTTTCTGAAATTATTACTGTAATTGAGTTTTCTTGAAGAAAGAGTAATAACAGGTTCATAGGTAAACCTGACTGGAAATTAGGTAATTCTCTATCAGCTTGGACAATTAGTCCATTTTGGAGAAGTTTCCCCAAATTAGACAACCTGATCTGTAGAAGGAATAAAACTATACACAGACAGAGGATGAAACCTCATGAGGTGGTCCGGACACCTGTGAATAATATGCTATTACAGGAATAGAAAGAAAACAAGATTTAAAGAATCTAACTATTCTAATAAGAAAAAGTTATTCAAATCTATATGTCGAACATTTCAATCAGTTACAGAAAAGATCTATTAAAATTCCAGAAATATAAATATCTATCTAATTCTATTGCTAAATGAAAACAAGAAGCTTGTTCCTGTTCTGAAGAAAAATGAACATATGTAAATGTAGAATTCAAAGCTTAAAAACTAAGGAAAACAAAGAGCTTTAACGTGAGAATCTTACAAGAAACACCGCAAGTATGAAATTACAAATTATTTTTCATCTTCATGAATAGAAAAGAGAATCCAATTAAAAGATACAGTAGAGAAGATTGGAAACTAATTATAAAACTACAGTAAAAACCCTGTAAAGATGACATGCAATTTACATATGGAACTGAACCGAAAAGAGGGCTCGAAAACAAAAATATAACTGTGAAGGTCAACATAAATTATATTTACAATTATTTATTAGAGAACGCCTATGCCGGATTGAGTCGGAGGAGCAAGAAAAACAATACATGTATAACATATATGTAAATAAATAAATCCAGAGAATTCCATAGAAAGTTAAACGTAGAGCAAGACATTGATAGTAATAACCCTCATGGGCAATTGACGGTAAGATATTCGACCAACAGAATGATACTCTTCACAGCCATGAACAAGGCAAGACGAGAAATTGTATTAAGCTAAATACAAAACTTTAATAGTGGAAAATCCCTTATGGGTACATTTACATATTACGAAAAATCAAACCAACAAGCCTTGTTGAATGCAATGGAGCCAAACAATTTATAATTTAGTTACAGAATCATATTTCAGCTGACCCCTCGAAGGGTGGAAAAACAGGCTAAACCCTCAATAACTTGAGTGAGAAATAACATTGTTAGACCCTTAAAAATTGAATATGTGACGGAGGAGTAAAATGAGTTTAGAGCGACGTATTGCACCTGTGAAGGGGAGCGAAATGTGTCAGTGAAGTAAGCCGCAAAGGGCTGCCAACACAAGAATGTAGGAGGTAAAAGGGGTTTTACCTATGCATTAGTACTGGGAAACGAGAGCATAAAAAAATTATGATCTATTAAGTGGGACTACAAGGAAAAATAGTCTCTTACCTTGAATCCATGTGGGTAGCGAACTCCTCACGCCTGCACCAACACAAAACGATTAGAAATCTTGAAGGAGAGAAAACGTTGTCTTAAAAGAACAAGATATATTATACAGTTGAGGCTATGAGTTTACCTTTGATGGGGTTGGCAGAGTGAACTCTCTTGACCAAACATCGGAACAGAGAGCATGAACTGAGCTAGGGTTCTTCTTAAGCCCGCAGCTGCAAGACCAGTATCTGCACCAGGAACCCGGCAACCAATAAATTTCTCAGCTTCATAGCCAAGACGACTTACAAACTTAACAACAAGAATGGACAGAGTGCAATGAGCATATTGTGTAAAGCACAGGGGTTGTAGCCATACCTGGGTTGAGATCACCAGATAAGCAACGGAAAACTCGTCGGAGTTGTAGAGCACCATCATATGAGGCAGAAAAACAATGAGGGAGGTTGTTAGGGTTCGGAGGGTAGGGTAATACCCTAACCACCTCAGTAACCCTACTAGTCATAGATCTCAAATGCATATCGACGGGGGATAGGCTCATAAGTGGTGCAATAAGAAATAACGTGTAAGGGTCGTGGATACGGCGGATCTGGTAGGATCTATTTACATAAATCATCGAATTAATAATATATGCCAACTGACAGATCCATACTATGAAATCCCGAATGTACAAAAAATATAAAACTATAATGAATATTTGAATATTGATTAACATCATGTTTGCGGAGGGTTGATTTAATAACGAAATGTACTTAGATTTATATATCTATATATATAAAGGTAATATCAAATATATGAGCATGAATGGGACATGTCATAGCGTTGTATAAATAATACTTACTATTGTGCTAATACTTACCATGGTGCTTGAGTTTCATTGCAAAGGACTGTCAAAACCGAACCTTAATAGTTATTCAATGATTCATAATATATGTCGTTGAGATTTAATGGACTTAATTGCCAATAGTAATTTTTTTTTTTAATAATGAAGGTAAATGATGTGGTTGGACATCACATCGACCTAGCCTATCTTTTCTTCCCCAAAATTACAAATTTTTCCCTTACTTCTTGACTACTGCTTTACATTCTACAAAACTGATTAAACATAAGTTTACATTTATATTTTTTAATCTAAAAGCCCACAAAAACCATAATAGGATGTTTAGAACTAGTTACTTCTCCATTTTTGCTGGAATGTTAAGATCAATTCCAGTGTTTTATTCATCCATCTTCATGCTTTTTTCGTCCAGTTTGAGCTGAAGATCATCAATTTGGCGCCTTAGAACGTAATGCTATCTTCCAGATGGCAGATTCTTTCATTTTTTACTGGCTGTTGTTGCTACATATCTAGAGTTTCCTTCTGTTGCTAATGAATACACCTTTGGATATCACCAATTCATCCTTAATTTTTGCGTGGTATTTGACATAGAGAGAGCAATCTGCATGGCCTTTTCATCGATCCTTTATCATTCGCCCCGTTATTCTACCCGTCTGAGACTGACAGCGGCCCCAAGATCCCGAGCCAGAGCTTCCTTCCTCTGAATGACTCATTAACTCCAACCAGACAACCAAACAACTCCACAGGTCTAAGATAGAGACAAAGACTCCCAAAATGACAGACGACTCCACAGTTCTAAGACAGAGACATACCGTAACCCTTGCAGAAGCCACGTCGAGCCTTAATTCCTTCAAGAAGCCACCCTTACCAACTCCCTGCAACTGCACTCTATTACCCTCCGGAATCACGAACATGCAAAAGATCCAGAACGAGCCCCTTCCCAGACTTCCTAACCTACTCAGGCCCCGCCACTGGGTCATAAACATGATAACCCTTTGGACAAAGGTAGTCCCTTTCTTCTGGCATGGAGACATATTGTTACTCCTGTATATATAGCTAATATTGAGACTAGCCTTGTAGTAGGGGCCATGAATTTTGATCATGTTGCACGCCTTCCAACAAACTTCCGTAATTCTTTTGATCTGTGAAACGACCTTCGACTTGTCCAACCTTGACTTCCCCCTCGTGAACTGACCACACCAGTACGGGAGGATTAAATTTCATTCTCGATCTCTTAATTTTCGCATGCATGTTCCATGAATGCATCGACACCACTGAACACTCTAATGATAATAAACCCAATCTCCCACACTAAACATTGAACTGATACCAAGTGTTTCACATGGCTTAAGCCAGGTGGTCCGCGATATTTCCAATTTTCTCACGTACGGAGATAAGGTGCCACGAGGCAAGGGGAAGTTGCATGGTAAAAGGAGGCTAATGGGACAGGGTTGGGGAGGCCCAGGGTGATTCAGATACCAGGGAGGCAGAGGTGAGGAGAGCTGGAGGGTGATAGGGAAGATGAGGTGGAGGGGCGAAAGGAAAGGGGTGGAGAGGAGACAAGGAGAAGAGGAAGGGGGGAGGAGAGGAGACAAAGGGAGGTGGGTGGTGGAGAAGAGAGCTAGGAAATAAAGGGCTATCAAACTCCAACATACTCATCCAATTTATTCTTTTTTCTTGCAATCCTCAACCTTATCTTTTTCATTTTTAATTTTCATCTCAACCATTAGGGGTTAAAAACCGTTCTTATGATTGATCAGGAGATCATTTCCAAGTTATGAAAATTTGCTCAAAAATGAAAGTGATTAGAAAGGGTTGCAATCTGAACGACTGGAAAGGTCTCGTTGTTGCGATTCTGGTGCCGCGAACGGTTCTCAAAATCGAGGTCGTATGTGAAAGTTATTAAGGTTTGAAATCTCCAGTAAACTCCAAAATTCATTTGAACAAAGTTGACTTCTTAAATTTGGAAAAAATTAAAATATATATATATTCCAGGAATATTCCTCAGAATATTCCCAAAAATATTCCTTGGAGGGTGAATCAAACGAGGACAAGTGGCAATGCTAGATTCAATCATGGGTTGCCACGAGGCAGGCCTGGAGGCCGCCACATGACCCCAGGCCGGAGGAGATGGGTTATGTAAATTTTGTTGCAAGCCGCAGGTTTTGAAACCTGGTCTCCTCTTTGCTAATGGAAAGACCCAACTGATTGGGCTACCGTATGAACGTTGAAAGTCAAAAGAGGCAACATATATTTGTTGTTTGAATTATGGTTGGACGGAAAATTTAAGGGCTAGCCCGACAACACCTTGACAGTTTGTGACCAGGTGCTGAGAACCTGGGGGCTTAACGCTGGCAGAAAACTTTGCAACGATATAATTTTTTGCGTTAACAACCATGTTACCACCTTTAAATATTCAATGCCACGGCTCACGTGGTTTGTGCAACGTTAAAGCCGCGGTTTAAACGGAGTTTGGGCGGTGGTCACCATGTGACCACCCCACTCCAACATTTAATGTTATCCAAACAGTTTCGCCGGATTTGGATGGGCACGCCCAAATTTGGGAGATTCTGCCATTTTAACTCCAATCAACTTTAGTTCTCCCACTTTTAGTGGGGTTTTTGGGGGACATTGGGCATTTTTCTTGCATAAGTCATAACTCCCTCATTATTAGACCAAATTGAGTGGAAAAATAGTCAATTTTGGGTCTCTTCGACATTCTGAGAAGTTTGGAATAGGTTTCAGGTTGAATAGAGATCATATTTAGCATTTTTTTCTTCGAGGAAGATGAAGGGGCCATAAGGGCCACCATGAAGAAAAATCAGTTTGAGGCCTAGCCAGGGGAGCTAGAGTCCTTTTCCAGAGTTCCAATAGTCTAAATTGGATAATTCAGATGTTCTCAATCTGATGAGATGGTTTTCAGAGCCTGCAGAGAATTTTTGAAGGCCGAAAAGCTTCATTAAAGTTCCAGGGGCCATTAGTGCCAGCTTTTGGCAACAATAGTGTAGGGCTTAGCCAGAGCTGCTTGAGACCACATGCAGTGAAATAGTGGTAATTATTGAATGAAAACATCATTCTGAATATAATTACAGTGGTCTCAACAATTTTTGAAGACTTCTAGTGGTCGAAAACTCAGCAGAGAAGTTTTCATTGACCCGAGTGCCAGGGGGTGCCGATAGGTGATTGAGGCGAAACTGGAGCAGCCACAAGTCATTTTTGATGAATGAAAAGTCTATATTGACTATTTCAGACATTTTGGAACCAATGGAAGTGGTTTCAGAACATTTTGAGAACTTCTAGAGTTCGAGAAGCTGATGTGAAGTTTTGGGCAGCCCTAGGCAAATCGTGGGGGATAGCCTAGTTTGGGGATGTTGTGCTCGATTTGAGAAATTTATCAGTTGGTATTTGGTGTCTGATGTGTGTTGGATACATCAGTAGTGGTTTCAGTGACAGAAACATAATTTTGAGGGAGTGTGTGCCATTTAGAAGCTCAAAGTAGCTTAGTGCACTGACAGAAGGAATCATGTCAACAAGAGCCTAAAGCTATTTGTAGAATTTGGACAGACATTAGAGGGATATTTTTGGTATTTTCAGTCCTTTGGATCATTTTTGTATTCATTGGAGTTAAGTATTTACTTGTAAAAAAAACTTACCATAATCCCAAAGAGCCGAGTCAAGATGACCAAGCTCAAAGGAGACGTAGCCCACGAGATTTCGAGTGAACTCCTAGATTAAGTTTGTTGTTGTGTTTAAATGCTTTATTTGCTGCAATATGTTGCTGATATACATGGTAAATTTCATCAAGAACAAATGAAATTAAGACACATAAACAGTAAAAATTCATATACCACTTTCAAGTCAATAATTCCGCAAAATTGTCAAGTACAAGCTAGATCATTTAATTTAAACTGAGTGGTAGGTTCTTGAAATACATACAAGTTATCCAGACTATTTCAGATTAGTTTGGTATCAAAGCATAGTTTCTTGCTTGACAGAACACTTGGTTTCTTGATTGTATAGCTTGAAAGGTGTTTAAACAGTGTAAAAGATTGACTATTTTACTGTTTGCAAACTGATTGTTGTTCGAGTTTGCTTGAGATTTGGGGATAGCTACTGATTAGCTAAGTCCTGGAGAGGAAAAAAATGAAGAAAAGGCATGAAGACATCTTCCATACCCCAAGGGACCTCAAGGTCACCTTTGGAACAAACCCTCTTGACGATTGTTTGTTAAGAAGCTCTTGGATTTTGTTTGTTGTTTGGCTGCTTGAATAAGAGTTTGTCTCTATAGCCATTTGGTTAAAAAAGCTTTGTCATTTGTTTTGAAAAGCTTTGAGAACTTTGTTGAAGTTAATTTGTTCATTGACATCATAATGACAACTTCTACAAGTGAAGTTTCCTCCACAAGATTCTTCGATGATGATATTAAGCATGACTTTTATATATTGAAGGACATGGTGCATATTTTGTTTAAGGATAAAAGAGAAAGCACTGAAATTTGTGAACAATTGTTTGCCATGAAGCAAGAGAAGGAAGAAATTCTTCAAATATTGCATGATATCGAGATGCAGCTCCATCAAGCTCAAGAAGCTTTGACTAAGAAAATGCGTGAGGAAGAGGTAATACATTATAATTTGTCTTCAGTTTCCTCTTTAGAAAGATGTGTTGGTTCTTTCGAAAAACATACAAGAGGTATAGGGTCTAAATTAATGATTAAAATGGGCTATGAAGGCAAAGGGTTAGGCAATCATGCACAAGGCATGGTTGAACCTGTTTCGGTTGAGGAACGACCCAAGAATCTTGGTCTTGGTTATGTGCAATTTAATGGCGAAGACTCCAAAGCCATGAAGGCATGTGAGACTATTTTAAAGAGAACCTTTATTCCAAGTTCTAAGATGCAAATATGTCAAATTTATTTCAAAGATGATTGCCATTGCTTTAAGCCTTTGTTGCAACAAGAAGATGGTAGACATGCAGCTTATGGAGAGCATGCAAGTTCATACAATTTTCAAGACAAGAACGATGATGTTAGTCTGCAAATGAAAGTTGAAGCCTCTACTAGTTCATCTCCTCAAGAAGGCAAAACGGATGAACATTCAAAGCAGTACAAGAGGATAAATCTTCTCATGATCAATTTTATTTTGTTTCTGCAAAGCATGATAATTTTGCATACTTAAATGGAAGAAAGATTTGTTGTACATATTGTGGTCGATTTAACCATAATGTTTCAAGATGTAGGATGAGGAAGAAATCATACAGGAAGCAGATGAGGCAAAGGCAACTTTCAAAAAAGGTGCATAATATTTGCACATTTTTCCAAAAGAGGGGACATGTTGTCTCCCATTGTTGGACTTTGCATCCAACTAGTCGTCCCAAGCACATGCAGCAAGAGGACAAAAATATTGGGAAAGGTGGAACCAAGGATTACATTATTGATGTGAAAATGGAAGTTTCACATGAAGAAGAGTTGCAGCAGCAAAAGTCACCATGGAAGTGGCTTGGAAAGAAGTGGATGGAATTCTTAGCATAGTAAGACATACTCATTTTGTACATATGAAAATTTTGGTTGTATGCATGTATTTTATGCTGTAATCTCTCGTTTGTTTGAGCCACCTTGGATCATTGATCAAGGCAGTGATGTTTAGTTTCCTTCTACAAATTTCTCGCCAGAAATTTTTTGAGTGAGTGCAAGAAAGACAGTTCTTGACAGGAGGACAAGTGCATCGAGGAAGGGAAGTGTGCTTTCTAGTTTTGGTTCAAAGTCACTATCCTTGCAAGGCAAGTGTTTGGAGGCTGAAGAGAAGAGGGTGTTATTCTCTCATTCACTATACATATCAGTTTCAGTAGGCCAGAGAGCTTTTGGGGTCCAAAAGCTTCCCATTGGGGAGGTGTGATCAGGAGATCATTTCCAAGTTATGAACATTTGCTCAAAATGAAAGTGATCAGAAAGGGTTGAAATCTGAATGACCACAAAGGTCTAGTTGTTGCAATTCTGGCACCGCGAACGGTTCTCAAAACCGAGGTGGTATGTGAAAGTTATTGAGGTTTGAAATCTCCAGTAAACTCCAAAATTCATTTGACCAAAGTTGACTTTTTAAATTTGGAAAAAATTAAAAAATATATATTCCAGGAATATTCCTCCTAATATTCCTTAGAATATTCCTTGGAGGGCGAATCAAACGAGGACAAGTGGCAGCGCTAGATTCGTTAATGGTTTGACTGTGTAAATTTTAGGCTAATCACGAGCTGCCACGTGGCAGGCTCGGAGGCCGCCATGTGGCCCTAGGCCGGAGGAGATGGGTTATGTAAAAAATTTTGCAAGCCGAAGTTTTTGAACCCTGATCTCCTCTTTGCTAATGGAAAGACCCGACCAATTGGGCTACCGTATGAACGTTGAAAGTCAAAAGAGGCAAAATATATTTGTTGTTTGAATTATGGTTGGGCGGAAAATTTAAGGGCTAGCCCGATAGCACCCCGACGATTGTGAATTGTGTGCTCGAGAACACAAAGGCTTAACACCGGCGGAAAAATTTTCAACGATATAACCTGTTGAGTTAACAACCATGTGAACACCTTTAAATATTCAATGCCACAGCTCAAATGGTTTTGTGCAACATGTTTGTTTAATGGAGGTTTGGCAGTGATCACCATTTGACCGCCCCACTCCAACATTTAATGTATCAAACGGTTCCACAGTTTGGAGGGCGCACCCAGAAT
Organism: Pinus albicaulis; assembly: GCA_034641835.2. Lineage (NCBI taxonomy): Eukaryota > Viridiplantae > Streptophyta > Pinopsida > Pinales > Pinaceae > Pinus > Pinus albicaulis. Next base: position 989,524,904 of record CM076570.1, read on the forward strand.
TTGGGAGATGCCTTTGCCATTTCTAACTCAGGTTAACGGTTCTCCCACTTTTAGTGGGGTTTTTGGGGGACATTGGGCACTTTTCTTGCAAAAGTCATAACTCCCTCATTATTGGACCAAATTGAGTGAAAAAATAGTCAATTTTGGGTCTCTTAAACATTCTGAAGAGTTTGGCATAGGTTTCAGGTCAAACAGAGGTCTTCTTCAGCATTTTATGCTTCGAGGAGGATGAAGGGGCCATTAGGGCCACCATGAGGCAGAATCAGTTTAAGGCCTAGCCAGGGGAGCTAGAGTCCTTTTCCAAAGTTCCAATAGTCTAAATTGAATAATTCAGATGTTATAAATCTCATGAGATGGCTTGTAGAGCCTGTAGAGAATGTTTGAAGGTTTAAAAGCTTCAGTAAAGTTCAAGGGGCCATTAGTGCCAGCTTTTGCCAGCAGTAGTGCAGGGCTTAGCCAGAGCTGCTTGAGACCATATGCAGTGAACCAGTGGTCATTCTTGACTGAAAAAATCATTCTAAATCTAATGAAAGAGGTTTTAGCAAGTTTTGAATACTTCTAGAGGTCTAAAACTCAGCAGAGAAGTTTTCATTGACCCAAGTACCAGGGGTTGCCGATAGGTGATTGAGGCAAAACCGGAGCAGCTGAAGGCAATTTTTGATGAATGAAAAGTCTATATTGACTATTTCAGACATTTTGGAACCAATGGAAGTGGTTTTATAATATTTTTAGAACTTCTAGAGCTCGAGAAGCTGATGTGAAGTTTTGGGCAGCCCTGGGCAAACCGTGGAGGATAGTCTAGTTTGGGGATGCAATGATTGATTTGAGATATTTATCAGTTGATATTGGTTTCTGATGTGTGTTGGATATATCGGGGTTGGTTTCAGTGATATAAACATAATTCTGAGGGATTTTGTGCCATTTATAAGCTCAGAGTATCTTAGTGCACCGACAAAAGGAATCGTGTCAACAAGAGCCTAAAGTTGTTTGCAGAGTTTGGAAAGCCATTAGAGGGATATTGATGGTATTTTAAGTCCTTTGGATCATTTTTTTATTCATTGGAGTTAAGTATTTACTTGTAAAAAAACTTACCATAATCCCAAAGAGCCGAGTCAAGATGACCAAGCTCAAAGGAGACGTAGCCCACAAGATTTCGGGTGAACTCCTAGATTAAGTTTGTTGTTGTGTTTAAATGTTTATTTGCTTCATTATGTTGCTATTATACATGTTAAATTTCAGCAAGAAAAAATGAACTTAAGACACATAAACAGTGAAAATTCATACACCACTTTCACGTAATAATTCTGCAAAATTGTCAAGTACAAGCTAGATCATTTAATTTAAACTGAGTGGTAGGGTCTTGAAATACATACAAGTTATCTAGACCATTTTCAGATCAATGATTCCATTCACATTGCTGCTTTCTTTTATCATTGAGCAGGTATGATTAGCTTGCCTATCTTCTTTCTTATTATGTCCTCTTAGTATATGAAAAAATTGTAGTTGATCAAAAAGAGCTTCATTCTCTGGATTCTCTTGATGATTTGGCTTAATTTATAGTTTTGTGCTGATGAATTGTTGTTAATATGCTTTATAATCACGAAGGAGTCTCCTAGGATGGATATATCCTTTATTCCCTTTTTCCGAGCTAGAGATATCCTAAGGAGCAGTCCATAAGCCTCAGCTTGATTATTTGTCTTTTTTCCCAATCCCCATGCAAATCTATCTTCTATGATTCCTTCGAGATTAATGAGAATCCCTCTCCCTCCTGCCACCCCAATTGATAAAAATTAATACTGATATTATTATTGAATGTTTTCATCTTTATAAATAGTATATCCATCATAAAATGCTAGCTTAGCATCATAGTTACTCAAATACTTTCAAATAAATCTAATATTGGTTTGAGTTAGTAATTCTAGTCAATTTTTAATGTGACATGACTATAAATAGACATATATACTATAGAATAAGATTACACTAAATGTAAACTTCATGACTAGAAATGGACATTCATTATAGTAAAAGTTTGTGGTTACCTAGAGATTAAAGAAAAGGATGACATAATACACATATATTTCATAAATGGATATTATTAGGTTTCCTTACATGTTAGATTTGTAATCTAGATGATGTCTAAAGATGCCAAGTCTATAAATACCTATAGGTTTGTAAATCATATTAATAACGTAACATTAGATATGTTAATTTCACTTGTTTCCATCACACTCAAGGAACATCCTTCACAACTTTCTATAATTTGGTCCCTTGTTATTGTCCCTCTTTCCAACGTCTAGTGTTTCAACCCAAAAAAAATATAACAAGAATAATTGATTAAATTTATTTAGTTGTTTTATATAGATTGATAGCTAGCACTATAGCAATTAGGTCATACTTTGTTCATGTTTATTATTGAATATTAATTTTGTCATAATTATTTAATTACCAAGATGAAACAATGAAAGTCCTAGAATTTCATGTGTGTAAATATTTTTGTCAAAGATGTCCATTTAATAAACAAAAGAATGTTATCTACCTAGATTGCAGTTGACAGAAAGAAAAAAAATTTTAAATTTATTTTGATGCTAATTAAAATTTAGAGCTAGCGAAGAACATGGGTTTGATGAAAAACTTACCAGTGTTGTGCTTAGTGAGGTATCATAAACCAAGGGCATGAAATGAGACCAACAACAAGAAGAGTAGATTGAAGAGGTCAATTATGCATTGGAATTTTGAGTAAATATATGGGTGAATATTATACGTAGCTAAAAAAGATAGTCACAATGGTGTTTTAATATTGAAACATCCAAAAAAGGAGGAGAGTAATGATCAATAATTGAAGACAAAAACACCAAATAGGCTTGGGAAGGGATGACAACTAAAAAATTGACAATTTTTTGTATAATTCATGCCTAATTATTTCATTCTAAAATATATTTTAGTGTACTTAAAATTTAATATTGTAGCACAAAAAATTAACCTTTTGTGCTAATATTTCCTAGGATGGTTTTTTAGAGGTACTTTAACCTTGTGTAGTTGTACCTTCTTCCTTTATTGTCTCTTTTACTAGATTATGTAGTTCAATTTAGTTATTTGAGATCCTCCCTATGAAATAAGTCCTAGCCAAACTTATCTTCTCACATTATCCCAATGTGCATGTGAGCATCACTAGATCACTTGGGAATTGACAAACATACCAAATAAGACCACTTGAGATATTTGCCTTTGATTATGGTTTAATGTGCAAGCCACACCACTTTAATTAAACTAACGGGTGCAATTTTCCCTACTCGGTCTGCGGTAGCAACCGAGTAAGGAAACCACAGAAAGGAGAAAAGGCAGTTGAGGAAAGACCAGGTTTATCACTCTGAGAATAGGTGAAGTAGCTTGAAACAATCAGATAAGAAAAACAAAGCAGAGAAATGAAAATACAACCAAAGTTAGACAGACAAGCAAAACTTCAAAATGAACAACGAGAGACGACAGACACACTAATTCCCAGTGTGGTTGCCAACTTGTTGAGAAGGAAAATCCCCTCTCCGGACAGAGGCGATCCTTCTAGCCCTAGGGTGGGTCTAGCAACAAGGGAACATGATGAATTCCTAAATTCCTAGTTTGTAAATGAAAGATGGGCTGGGACAAATATCCTACCTCGGTCTAATGCTTTTTTCGTGGCACGTAGCAGCGATCCTTCGATATTTGTCTTCACGCCTTGTGCTCCGTTGGTGACAATTTCCATGTACCTGTACAAATATCAAACAAACGATGATAACATACAAGCATATACATTCATCTACAGCTATTCAACTATTCAAGGAGAGTTAAACACTTTGAATATAAATGGAAACAAATTTGGAACCAGAAACATATAATGTATTATTGATATATAAAAAAGAAATTTACATCTTATGCCTTGACGTTGCAGATCTCCTTTGACGGGTTAAGTTGGGCACGTCTCAAGCATTCGTTCGTCGTTCGGCTCAATGAGGAAATGGGCTTAAACTCTCTCTCAACAATGGATTCTTATCCACTTTCTCCAACACACCAGCTATAACTATGACTGTTCAGCTAGTTGAATCAATGTGAGGAAGAAGAATTTATAGGAGAGGAGGAGGTTTGGTATACACATAAGGTGGAGGAGAGGTCTATCCCTTTGGGGAGTTTCACATTTGTAGGAACTAATAGGACAAAGGTGATAAATTCGACTTGATCCAGTCGAACAAACCATCATGACTTTGCTCACGAAGTTTTTAAAGCATATAAGCTTCGTTTCTATTTTTAAAAAACTTTCCAAAAGCAGTTCGGCGCAGGTGCCCTTCTGAGATATAGCGCCAATGGGCACGGGGTTCAGTGTTAATTTCTTCATGGGCGCGAGGCCATAATTGCGTACCAACATCGACCCAAATTCATAGGTTTGTGAAGGTCTGCTTGAGGAATGATCAACAGAGATTATGTTCTTGACATGCCAAGGGATGCAATGAAATTTATGGAAATGTATGACAGTACACAGGGGTCACTGAAATGGTCCTCCAATGTTCGGGATGGGGATTGCAGGGACGGTGACAAAATACTGTGTAACACACATCAAATAGCTAGAAGGGTTTCAATTTATTCAAAGGTAGGATCAATTTTGAGAATTTTCAAGTAGATTTAGAATATTGTTTCCCATGCTAATGCCCATATTACAAATATAGAAGAACCAATTTATTATTTACCACCAAATCCAAGAAGGAATTGATTGGCCCAAAGTTGTTTGAGAGAAAACTTGTCAATATATACATGGTTTTTTAGTTTATTGAGAGTGTATATATGTATTTTTTGGGAATATTTATTAGAAAACTACATGTTTTCTAGTACTACACGGTTTCTATAGTAGTTTAGAGGCAATAACCAAGTGTTCTTACTCCAGAATTGCAAATCAAGGTAGAGAAGAATAAGTATTTTTCTTTGTTTCAATATTTTATGAATTTTATATCTCTATCTATGGCCTCTTTAGCCAACGTAATGTTGGAAGGCAACCAAAGGTGGTATGGAAACAAGTACAATACAATGGAAGCAACAAATGTTGGCCATTTTTCTATATAGGTACTTGGTTGCTATTGTCCATAGTAATTATACTTGACAACAAGTTGTAGGTAAAGACCAAGATAACTTTGATGAGTAATATAGAGAAACAATAATGTTGCTTAAGTTGTCCATGATAGATGAAATGCTTTTTGAGGCCTAGATATGGAATACTTCAACAAATATTTGGAAGCATTTGAAAGAATTGCTTGAAACTTTAGACAAGGGTGGAGCCTTCATTCTAAAAGGTATGTTGTTTTGATTTACAAGATATGAAAGTGCATCATTACAAGAGCATTTACTTAAGATCAAGGATATCAAGGAATAATTTTCCACCATTGGTCAAAAGATGGAAAATGAAAACATGATGGTAATCACATTGAAAATCTTACCATGTGCTTATGAGAACTTTATTGAGAACCTAAACAAAACCACTATGAATTTTAGTCTAAAGTTTGATGAGCTATGTAATATACTCTTATAGCAATATAAATGGAAGAAATAATTAGATATTACTAGTGAGAGGGACAGTTCAAAACATGTCTTTGCATCCAATGTTAAGGGGAAAAGGAAAATTAGAAAAGAATAAAGGTTAGGGTAGTAGTGAAGATGCAACTAATGGGATGAATTTGATCACTTTTCACTATTATGGCAAGGTGGGTCATATGGTGAAGCATTACAGGAATAGGTTGGTTGATTAAAAAATCAACTAGGGAGGACCTCCATTTAGGAGATCATGTCCATTATTCAAAAAAGCTCAAAAATTAAAGTGCTCAAAAGTGTTTGCAACCTGAGTGACCGGAAAGGTCTCGTCGCTGCGATTCTGGCGGCGTGAATGGTTAACGAAACAGAGGTCGTATGCAGAATTTATGAAGGTTTGAAAAGCCTAGTAAACTCCAAAAACTGGACCCCTGACTAAATTTGACTTTATATAAACAAATTTCAAAATAAAATATATTTCAAAAAATAGTGGGTCGAAGGTCATATGGTCATTGCAAATTTTTTTGGAGAGCAGGAGGTTTGAACGCGGGACCTGCCCGCACACACTGCACACACCCACTGCTACGCCACAAGTTAGTTCTTAACCCCTTAGTGCTTCATGCATATTTAAAGTTTTGTATTTACGATTGGTGGGGAGGAAGGGCTAGCCCCCATTTAAAACACCACTCCATGAGACTGTGTTTAGAACCGTGAGCTATGCTAATTGACGACGGCTATTCCAACCGTAACTCTGGTGGTTAAGGTCCATGTGGCCAACAAAACATTTATTGTTGCGGATAAGATCGACGGTTATCACGGCAGTCAGTGCGGGAGCGGTCACATGCGCCCTCCAAAAATTTAATTTAACTCCAGTCCGCCCGACAGTTCTGCTGGCGGACCTCCAAGTTCGGCGGCGGTTGCTAAACTATCGGAATTATCTGGAGTTCCTCCACATTTAGTGGAGTTTCTTAAGGGACATTGGGCAGTTTACTGTTTTGGCCATAACTCCTAGGATTTTCGACCAATTTTGAGGAATGAATAGTCATTTTTTGGTATTCTTGACATTTTGAACACATTAGAAGAGGTTTCAGAGCCATCAGAGGTCATCTTATGTAGGTTTAGTTTCAGGAGAGGTCAAGGAGCCACTAGGGCCACTAAGGTGTTTTCAGTGTATTGAGCATCTATTCTCTGTTTTCTGCAAATGAATAGTCATTCCTGACTAATTCAAGCATTCTGAAGCTGTTTTTATAGAGATAAAAATCATTTGAGGCTTTTATTCACATGTACTTACCATTTTTGAGCAATAATATATGAGGGACATGCCATTGGGAGTTGGACCAGCAGATGTAGCCCAGGAGGGGTGAACTGCTTCATCAAATTTGCTGAGTATTGTTACATGTAATGTTTAATTATCTGTTATTTATTGTTGTACGTGTTATACAAGCAATTTACATGCTTTAACCTCACACATAAATATGTTTAACTAAGATAAAACCATTTGTTTCACCTGCAAACTTCAGTAAACCTTATGCACACAATTTAATTACTGTTTGGATACTTATCACAGCAAAAATTATACATTCCATTCAGATCAAGTTGGTACCAGAGCTCAGGTTGAGCATTGAGTTAAGCTAGAGTTTTACTCTTTGTATTGTTATTATGAAAAGTTTGTTTAACTATTTGCAAGAGTTTTAATGCTTACTAGGCTGAAGCTTAGGAGAGAAGAAGGTCAATTGGTGAAAGCTAAAAGTAATCCTCAGCCAAGGAGGGAAAGAGTGCCATTAGCTCCACCTTCAATTTCACCTCAAAGAGAAGCAGAAGAAGCCATAAGCATGACTTCAAGAGAAGGATAAATCCATGAAGAAGTTGATCCCAAAGAGGAAGAGAGAGTGTTCAGAAAAGCATTTCTTGACATAACTGAAATGGTAAGAGTCCTTTATCAAGGAAGGAATGAAATACTTGAAGGAGAAGGATCTAAACTTCACAAGGAAGGAGAAGGATCATCAGGAGGCCATAATGGTGAAGATAAATCCAAGAAGGGTAATGGAGGAAATGGATAGAGTGGAAAGTCGCCATCATCACCCTCATCTTCATCTTTACCAACCTCTACTTCGTATTCAGTACACCACAAGTCAAATAACATTGGTAAAAATCCTTTTCTAAAACTTGATGTTAAGTTTGAATTGCCAAAGTTTGATGGTGAAGTTAATACAGAAAAGCTAGATAATTGGATTAGGCAATTAGAGGTCTATTTGAGAATCCAAAATTTTCATGATGACGAAACCAAAATGCAGCTAGCTTCATTGAGAATGGAAGATGCAACTCTTGTTTGGTGGGCAGCCAAGATAGAGAAGGAGATCAAAAAATATGGTAAGATTATTTTATCATGGACTGATATCATTTCTGCAATAAAACAACAATTTTATCCATTAGCTCACATGCAGAAAGCCATAATGGACTGGAAAAATTTTAAACAATTGAAAGGAAAAAATGTTCAAATGTTTCCCCAAGAATTTAGAAGCAGAGCTCTTTTACTAGGAGTAGATTTGCATAGCCAAGACACTTTACTCAAGTATATAGGAGTTTTACATACTTACCTAAGATATCCCACTCTCATGTTTAACCCTACAAGCCTAGATGAGGTTTGTGTTCAAGCCACACATTTAGAGGCAAGGGGAAAACAAAACTTAGATGGGAATGAGGAAAGTGAGTTTAAAGGCAAATGGAAGAAAAAGAGAAATGCAAATTCTAGAAAAGAGAAGGGAAAATTCTTCTGCAAACACTATTCTAAAACAAGCCATGATGAGGACCATTGTTGGAAACTTCATCTAGAGTTGAAACTGGAAATTTTTAAAGCCAAAGAGAAAGCCAAGGAGAAAGGCTAGACAGTTGCAATAGCTGAACAAGACATAGGGTCAGATTCAGGAGATGAAACAAAAATCATAGCTATGGGACTAAATAACTTGAAGGGAAAAGAGAATGAAAATAAACCTAGTTCTAGAATATCTAATTGTCACATAGAAGCTCCGAGTGAAGAAAAAATAATTGAACTGTTTCATGTGAGGGTCATTTCCAAACATACCAAGGTTGACACACTATTTGACAGTGGGTCACAAGAAAACCTTATTTCTGAATACTTAGTCAAGAAACTTAATCTTGAGACCATTTCACATCCAAAACCATATCCACTTGGTTGGATTTGTAAGGATGCCAATTTACAGGTTTCAAAGAAGTGCATGTTGCGCTTTGCAATAATAGCACATTTCATTGAAACGGTTGAATTAGATGTTGTTCCGCTTGATATAATAGGTATGGTGTTGGGTAGTCCTTACTTGTATGACAGGAAAGCTATCTTCCATCACCATGAGAACAAATACCATTTATTCAAATATGGCAAGGAGTTTAGTGTGAGAGCTCATCGCAAAAAACCAGACTCTTATTTAGTTAATGCAGGGTAGATGAAGAGGCTTGTCAATGTAAGTCAAAACTTGACATTAATGATGATTAAACAAAGAGAAGTTTTACATAATCCTTTTCATGTGAATGTTGATATATGTAATGAGTTGTTTCAGTCTAAAAGCAGGTTGTCTTTGAAAGAAGATGACAAGCAATTGCAACAATCGTCTTTGGTGTCGAATGGTGCTGAAATCAAAGTGTCAGTGCAAGAAGTTGTAAAGGTCCAAGAGAGGGTAAATCAACTTAGCAAAGAAGGCTCAAGATTCAGCAATGATCATTGCTAGTTTCAGAAAGGCAGGGTACAATGGCAAAGAAACTTGGTCAGGAATCGACACAAGTTCAAAGCAAATTCAACAAAAAATCGCCATAAGGACAGGATGCAAGGTGAAAGTAATTTTTAGTTTCCTTTGATTATAGACCAATGTAGAAACACTATGTTTACTTCAAAGTTAAGTTGTTCTGCAAGTTTCGAAAATGTGCAGCATGACAATGTCAAAGTTAGCAATGGTTGGTAAACGAAATCAAGGAAAAATTTGTCGTTTCATGAAAAGCTCCAATTAATGAAATCAAGGAAATTTCAGTGTATTAAGATTGGAAGAGTGGGGACATAGTCTCCTCATCTTCATGTTCAGTAGTCCAAAGAGATTTTGGGGTCCAAAATCTTCCCAGTGGGGAGGTGTGATCAGGAGATCATGTCCATTGTTCAAAAATGCTCAAAAATTAAAGTGCTAAAAAGTGTTTTCAACCTGAGCGACCGGAAATGTCTCGTCGTTGCGATTCTGGTGCCGTGAATGGTTCGCAAACTAGAGGTCGTATGAAAAAGTTATGAAGGTTTGAAAAGCCTAATAAACTCCAAAAACTGGACCTTTGACTAAATTTGACTTTATATAAAAAAAAATTCAAAAAATATATATATTTCAAAAAATATTTTTATATATAAGTTTTTTTGGCCAATCAACGAGTGCCACGTGGCCAACCCAGAGGCTACTGCGTGGCCCCAGGCCAGAGGTCATATGGTCATTGCAAAATTGTTTTGAAGAGCAAGAGTTTTGAATGCAGGACCTACCCGCACACACTGCATGCGCCCACCGCTACGCGACGGGTTAGTTCTTAACCCCTTAGTGCTTCATGCATATTTAAAGTTTCGTATTTACCGTTGGAGGGGGGAAGGGCTAGCCCCCATTTAAAACACCACTCCATGAGACTGTATGTAGAACTATGAATTATGCTAACCGATGGCAGCTATTCCAGCCGTAACTCCGACGGTTAAGGTCCATGAGGCCAACAAACCATTTATTGCTGCGGATAAGGTTGGCGGTTATCGCGGTGGTCAGTGCGGGAGTGGTCACATGCTCCCTCCAAACATTTAATTTAACTCTAGTCCACCCATCGATTCCGCTGGTGAACCTCCAAGTTCGGTGACAGTTGCTAAATTGTTGGAATTATCTAGAGTTCATCCACATTTAGTGGAGTTTCTTAAGGGACATTGGGCAGTTTACTGTTTTGTCCATAACTCCTTGGATTTTCGACCAATTTTGAGGAATGAATACTCAATTTTTAGTATTATCGACATTATGAACACACTGGAAGAGGTTTCAAAGCCATCAAAGGTCATCTTGTGCATGTTTAGCTTTAGGAGAGGTCAAGGAGCCACTAGGGCCACTAGGGTGTTTTCAGTGTATTGAGCATCCATTCTCTGTTTTCTGCAAATGAATAGTCATTCCTGAATAATTCAAGCATTTCGAAGCTTTTTTTACAAAGAGAACAACAATTTGAGGCTTTTATTCACATGTACTTACCATTTTTGAGCAATAATATATGAGGGACATGCCATTGGGAGCTGGACCAGCAGATGTAGCCCAGGAGGGGTGAACTGCTTCATCAAATTTGTTGAGTATTATTACATGTGATGTTTAATTCTCTGTTATTTACTATTGTACAGTGTTATACAAGCAATTTACATGCTTTAACCTCACACAAAAATCTGTTTAACTAAGATAAAACCATTTGTTTTACCTGCAAACTTCAGTAAACCTTATGCACACAATTTAATTACTGTTTGGATACTTAGCACAAAAAAACTAATACATTCCATTCAGATCAGCCTCAATAGAAGGCTTATGCCATAAATCATATTGAGGATAAAGAGTCATATTTCTTTTCATACATGGCCAAGAAGCAAGCACATCAGATCAAGTCATCTACCTGGTACATCAATTCAAGTGCATCATGGCAATTCACCAACATACATGACTTGTTCACATAGTGCATTGTATGTTCCTCAAGGATCCAATGATATTTAGTGGTGGGATAGAGTACATGGTAGTTGAAAAAAGGAACGTGTAGATTTCCTTTGGAGAAGAAAAAATGATTTTTATCAATGTGTAGTATGTGTCAGGTATGGACTTTAATCTACATGCAATGTTATATTATGCAATATTTCCCCATAAAAATGTCAATTTTAGCAATAAAAAATGTTATATAGTTGAACAACAAACCAATAAGACTACTTATCTTGGTGTGAAGGATCATGGATGTTTGAGATTGGTTGATATTTGATAGGTCAACGAGTATGCATTGGAAACCAAGAGTGCATCATACATCACTACACTTTGGAATTAGTTGTATGGGAACCTTAACTTGATCTATCTCTCTTAGTTGGATTAAGAGATCTTATATATGTACCTTCCTGTTAAGCAGGTAAATCCTCTCTGCGGACAGAGATGATCCCTCTAGCCCTAGAGTGGGTCTAGAAACAAAGAGAAATGCTAGAGTGTTGATTCCTAATTACTGAATGAAAGAGGACATGGTAGATCGACCTACCTGGAGTCCAACGCTGTCGTCATTGCGGTAATGATGGTGGCCTCTTGCTCCTGCCTTGGCAAGTCACAATCCTTCCGCAGTCATGCTCAGATACCTGCACATAGAACATAAAACAAGAACAGCTTATGACATAATAACACTTCATTCATAACTATTAGCCAGTTAAAGAGGGCTAAACATATTGCATTAAACAAATGTCATAACACAAAAGTGGAACCAAACAATAGTCATGTATATGTATTGATAGAAGGAAGAGTTACAGCCAATGCTTTGACGTCGCAGTCTCCTCCAGCGGGGTTCAGCCGAAGCGCGTCTCAGATGGTCGTCGGGGAATTCGGACGGGATGAAGGCATGGACTCAAGCTCTCTCAGAAGGCATGGACTCAAGCTCTCTCAACGTAATTCCTTCTTATTCTATCTCTTCAGAAGTTCTGCTATAGTATGTTCAATTCTCCAAGTTCAACTAGCTTATGCAAAGAGAGATAGCTTCTTTTTATAGAGGAAAAGGAGGAGGTTAGGATCCCTACAAAGGTGGGAGGGAGGCCTATCCTTTAGGAGGTTCCCATAAGAGGTGGAAACCATAAACCAAAGGAGGAAGTCTGTGTTTTATCAGTTCAACCACTCCTAATGACTCATCCTCGAAGTTGTTGGAATGGAATCTTCGCCTCTATTTTTAAAAAAAATTCCATAAAAAGCTCAGCGTGGGTGGCTAACTGAGACAGAGCGCCAGCTGGTGCGGGGCCCAATGTTAATCTTCCTCTTCGGCGCGAGGGCATAACTGACTACTCGCACCCAGGAAAAAACAGGGGTTTTTGAGTCTCTGCTCAGGGAATTGTCAATAGAAGGAATATTACTCTCATGTAAAGGGATACAATGATGGTATTTGCAAGGCATGACACTGCTTATTGATCACGGAAATGACCCTCCAATGGGCGAGATGGGGATTGCAGGGTCAGTGGCAAACTGCTGTGTAACACTCCCAAAGGTGTATGTGGACATTTCCATGTAGGGAAGCAACAAAAGGCACCATTTGTTGAAGGAAAAAATTGGAGAGTGATGGAATTATTTTAGTTGATTCGTGTATTTTTTTTGTGGACCAATAAACATGGAAGCCATCACTCGTGCTAGGCATTTTTTAATTTTTTGTTGGGTATGGAGGCTAATTATATTTTTGATTCAAAGGTATTGTGTTTAGCCACGTTTGGATCCCAGTCCTTGATGGGGGCATGGGGTGACTTGCCCCCCCACTACTGCTGCCCAAGGGAGGGGGGGGGATTAGTATGGGCACCGTAACTTCCAATGTTTATTTTATGCCTCTAGAAACTTTCTTTGACACACCTTCACACATGCATCTAGTCAAAAAATTCCAACGCCGACAGCTGCTTCTTACAATATTGTTTTAACACACTGAGAATTATTTTGGCACTCATGCTATCAAATCACATACTCTATTACATAACCTTTAATTATAATACACGGATAATCATCTAACATGCACATAATTCTTCTACTACTAAAATTGTCTCTAATCTCTCATTGGATTGGTACCATTCTTTCATGATAAAGTTTAAAGTCAATCTATTATCAGTTTCAATATTCACACAGAACTAAAAGTCTGCTTAATTCTAGATTACACACAGGTGCTAGAATTCTTCTCTCACAAATACACAGAGACAATCATGAGCATAACTATGCTTTCAATCACTTTCATTCAATGCACATGCAAATACTCAGAAACATTGTTTCTATCTATTCACTCTCTATGGCCTGATTTCACATTCATTTAGCCATTCTCTTTTCCTGTAGGCTTACAATGATTAAATACAAAGTTACAAGAAAAATAGATTTTTCAACATCCATAGATCACTCCTTGATTTATTCAATGAATATCTCATGATTTATTCCATGAAGCTCTCATGATTTATTCCCTAAATCTCTCATTCTTTTCAAGGTAAATATTATTTTTCCTTATGGCCGAATCTTTCCTATCCACAAATTTTCTAAAACTATAACTCATACTTTCTACAATAATGAAAGAATCGAAGATTATTTACAAACAAGGTCTTATAATTCTTTTTAAATGTTGAAGCCCCTTTTGGAGCTTTATCTCCAAAAAAACCTTGATTTTTAAAAAATGAATTGGAAGTTCAAATGTTCCTGCATTAGACTCCCAAGGTAGAAAATTTATGACCTCCTGGTCATAAGCCTTTGATGAACCAATCCTCTTGGATCCCAAACTTTGTATTGTAGTTGATCATTTTTTTTATGTATTCTCTCATTCAATTTCTTCTGTTGTTGTGACCTTCTAATTCCCAGGATTCCAAACATTTTTTTGCAACTTTCCATTAACCTTACTGATGCACTCTTATACATTCATTTTTCTCTTGTTGCTAACTTTCTTTCTTACATCAGTGTGCACTCTCTCTGGCACTTTCATCATAATTTTTTGCAACCTCTCTATTTCAACATTGAATCTGGATTTCAATTGAAATTCATTATTTTCCTCTCTCAACTTTTGCATAATAATTTTAGAATTCTTATATTGCTCCTACCCCCAACATAAATATTTCCACATATGTTTAAGACAACTAAATGTTCCAAAGAACTTCAGTGTTCTTCCTACACAGAACTTTGATTGACGCAACGATCAGTATAAATTGTAAACAAAACAATTTACCTCAATTAGAATTTTCAAACCTTTGATGATACAATCTCTGAATTTCTCCTCTAAGGAGCTCAACTTGCAAATATCATCTCCTTCTCAAATTCATTAAAAAAATAAAGCTTCACCTGTCAGATTTCCCCAAATCTGATCCTCTGCAAGTTTTGCAAGCTATGTCATTCTCTAATATTCCCACCAAGAGCTTTATACCTCTAAAACATTTATGCATTATTGAGTGTCTGTACTCTGTAAACAATAGGTGTCCATATAAATTATAATCATTAATATTCAATTGAATATCAATACGATTCACATCACATTCTTCAATTCCACATAAAATTTAACATATGTTGGACACACACCAATTTCTATGGACAACTTCCAACTCATCATTCAATGTTGATGTAAGTGTTTCTTTTGTCATGAATGAATGTTTTTCAATGCAATTATCAGATCTAAAGTCCCAACTACAAGGTATTCCACATGTTCTCACAAAACCTTGGCATGACAACCTCTTCCATAATTCCAGCACTCCTTCACGCATGCATCCAATCAACTAATTCCAATGCCGACACTTGCTTCTTACAATACCATTTTAACACACTGAGAATTAATTTAGCACTCATGTTATCAACTCACAAGCTCTATTACATAACCTTCAATTGTAATACACGAAGAATCATCTAACATGCACAAAATTCTTCTACTACTGAAATTGTCTCTAATCTCTTACTAGATTGCTACCATTCATTCATGACAGAGTTTAAACTCAATCTATTATCAATTTCAATATTCAGACATAACTGAAACTTTGCTTGATTCTAGATTACACACAAATGCTATAATTCTTCATCCCCAAATACATAGAGACAATAATGAGCATAAAGATGCTTTCAATCACTTTCATTCAACATGCAATTACTCAAAAACATTATTTCTCTTCATTCACTCTCTATGGATTGATTTTACATTCATTTGGCTATTTGCTTTGCCCATGGGCTTACAATGACTAAATTCAAAGTTACAAGAAACATTGATTTTCCACATCCATAAATCACTCCGTGATTTTTTTCATCCAACAACTTGACACAAATTTATGGACTATACCAAGGTTTGAAAATCATTAAGGCTCATGATTTATTAATAATCATTAAGAATTTATTTATGGAAACCAATTCACTAGATGTTAGGTTTGCTTTAGAATAAAGTTAGATTAAGAACCCCTCTTCCCTTTTTTCTCAACTAATTTTTTTTTTACTTTTTTGTAGTTTGACAAGCAACAATGTCAAAGTTGATAGACTAACATCCCAAGCCACATCAATAACAATTGGGACCTTAGTCATTAACCATGAGTTCACATTAAAAACCATACCCTACTAGCAGTTGCCCCAAAAGGTGCAAAGAGAGGCCGATAGGATTTTGAAATAAAAAAAGTTGCACAAGAAAATAACAATTAAATTTATTTCTTAAGTTTATAATATGTAACTAAAATATTCATGAATGTCAACAAGATGCTAGAATATTAAATATTAAATTGATTATGTCATATTCAAAAGCAATCTAATTAATAGATGAGATGATATTTTAATTTACAAAAATTGAGTTTGTAGTGTTTCTAATAATTCTAATAATTAAGAATGCATCCCTTCTTGTAAAAAGTTAAAAGTTCAAATTCAAAAAGGTAGAAAATATACATCTAGGAATTTTAGAAATTCTTCAAAATCTTAATGTCAATAATATTGAATTAGACCAAAGTAAGTGGTTAGATAATAACAAATAATGAATTCATTTTAAAAACATATATTTATTCTTTTTAAAAACATAAATATATTCTAAAAACATATATTCTTTTTAAAAACAGATATTTATTATTATTAAATATATTTAAATAGTAAAATTTTTAATATAAATATCTATTTATAAATAATAGACTCAGTAATTATATCAAAAAAGTGAAGATTACTGCGCTGAACAATATGGACAAATTCACCAACTGGGGACAGATCATCCCAGCTCCTACATATGTCATACTGAAGTCGAAATAAAATCTGCATTTTACAGATTTAGGATAAGTTTTCATAATCATCAAAATCTAGTTAAAATAGTTGTTAACAATTGTGGAGCTTTTGTTCGATTTCCCCCAAAATCTGAATCAGCTCTCATATTATATCTCTTAATGTAAATTTACAATAAAAAAATAGACAACCCAAATACATACTTTTGATCCCTAGATTTTAATCCAAAAGTAGGAAAAGATGTGAAAAACCACTGGAAAAAACCCAGGAAAAACTGAATGTAAAATATTTTCCAAGCGATCTAACTTGCTTCCTGCAAAATTTAGGGGCAACACATAGTAAAATCAGAAATTTATATACAGGTGGAGTAAATAAACTACACTCATCCATTTCATACATAAATTTCCTTCCAGTACAATAGCATTACCTGGCTAGCTTGTCTCCCTGAGGAGTGTGGAATCCATTAATGAGAACCGTTGTTGCTATACCACTTGGATAGGTGAGCTTGTAGTCTATGACCATTATCTAAAATTTTCAGCTAAGAAACATTCAATCTCTGTAAAGAAGCCAAAAATAAACAAATTCCTAAATCACCATCATCAAAATGATGCCAAATTTCCTTACCTTCCGAAGAGGCACCACAGCTAACAGTCCCAGAAAACTCACAACGAAAAGAAAACCAATAATCCAACTAAGACTTGGATCTTTGATATTCTCTACAGTATTCCCAGCTATACCTGTGCCTTCCTGTTAATAGATATTTCTGCTCATACCCAAAATATATGACCCAAATCCCCCTGCCATCATACATAATTCAGAAAACCAAAATCACATAATAATTCATCATAAGGTTCTGCTTGTAGAAGATTTGGGAAGATACATTGTTGTCGAGTACGGAATATCTTCCATAAAACCTGCAGATACAAATAGCAGAACCCAAATTGTATGGCAAAATTATCGAGAGCCCGACTATGCCGTTGAAAGCAGCCACCACCAGAGCCGCATCAAATGCAAAGAAGCAAAAGAAATTTCAAGTCCGTA
Organism: Pinus albicaulis; assembly: GCA_034641835.2. Lineage (NCBI taxonomy): Eukaryota > Viridiplantae > Streptophyta > Pinopsida > Pinales > Pinaceae > Pinus > Pinus albicaulis. The sequence goes on from CM076570.1 coordinate 989,542,444, forward strand.
CCCCAAAACGAGAGCGAACAAAGCGAACAAAGAAGAATCCTTTTCCGTGTGCGTATCAGAACGCCGGCAAACTTTTCGTGGCAAGAAGTGCCATCCATCTGATTCCAACCGCTACATGTCGGTTCCATTGCCCTGCAAGATATTTTAAGCTGAGGAGCCAAATGCTGGAACTGGACCCTATGATTGCAAGCGGGATGGAATTTGATGAATTCCCACTTTGGGTCCCCGGCCGATAATTATCTCCCATCGAAGCAAAAGTCAAGTCTAATGTTGAATATTGGCGAGCAGGCGTTCGATGTGACTGGACCGGTCCCTCCCATACCAAGACCCGCTCGCCACTGCTACGATGTGCTCTCATGTTTTCTTTTTTCCTCGATAAGGTTGTTCAACGTATTTAGGATTATTCTCATTTAATCACCCTAACGCGCTTCCTCTGTCTTTTGTCCTCAAATTCATGGAAAAATCATATTACCCAAATTAGAAATGGAAACTCTATGATTTTATGATTTTTTTGCACATGTCTTACTAGTGACATGTGTTATTATCAAAATGAATTGGTTGATTTTATGATTTTTTTGCACAGGTCTTACTAGTGACATGTGTCATTATCAAAATGAATTGGTTGACGAAAAAACAACTATATTAATTCAAAACAGAAAGCCTATCAGCGTAAATATTAAATCATGACACTTGGAAAATCAATTGATAGACATGTCCTAAAGCAACCACAAAAAGCTACAACTTACAATGTACAACCTAGTTAAAGAATCTTATCGTGAGCAAAGGCAAATCGCTCTGAATAAAGAGCTCTTCTTTTTAGTTAATTCCATTTTGGATTATATACTTCAAAATTGTTGAGATACTTGACTCTTTTTTTAAACATTATACTTATCATTTTGAATTGAACCACATATCTCAAGAGATTTTAGATTTAGATTGTATTATAGTAAAACTTCTTATTTTTATTATGTAATGTGCTACTAAACTGTATTTTATATATTTCTTATATTATAAAATTTCTTATAATCTTTTTAAAATACAATTTATTTATTTTTATTAAAAAAAACAAAATTTCGTAAATTAAAAAATGAATTTTATAATTAAAATCTAAATCACATTATAATAAAATAATAACATTAATATAAATAAAATTCAAATTTAAATAATATTAACTCTTAAAGAATAACGGGCATATAAATTTATGTATGCATAAAATATTAAAATGAAATAATCTTGATGAATAGTTTTGGCACGACATTATTTTGAGTTACTCTCTTATTCTTAAATTTTTAATTAATAAAAATATTATATAAAGAATTTAAAAATAAACTTATTTAATAAATGCGATATATATACGATTGCACCATGGTAATAATAGTTGTTCATGGTAATATAAAAAAAAAAAAAATTTAAAAGAAAGACTAGGATCTGGACGGTATACATTCAAGCCCTAAACTTGAAAGTGCATTTTCACGATAAACAATTTATTAAGACAATTTTTTAATCTTCCAAAAGTACGCCCTGATATTGTTTGAACCATAAAAGGATCATTTAAAAACGCTTGGATTCATCAGAGCCTGAATACCGCCAATTTGTTTCAAGAAACCTTCCAATGTAAAGCAATGACGGTGGATTTCAACAAAAATATTAAAAAGCAGATGAAGAGGGACCTGATAGCTAAATTTGGAATTGGAAGCGGGCTTGTGACCGTTTGAAATGGAGGTTATATATACATTTTCGGACAACGAACATGGAATCAGTTTCATCCCAGATTTTTCTGCATTCGCATTGGCTTGGCTTCTTATTCTTCTTTGTTCAGTCCATTGCATCAATTTCATCTCAGCTTTTTCTGTATTCGCATTGGCTTGGCTTAGCTTCTTGTTTTTCTTTGTTCTGTCCATTGCATGGCCATGTATGCTGTTTCTTACAGTCCATTTTATGTATTGAGTTTGTCTTTCTCAATTTCACTTTTAGCATCTGGTTGATCTGTTTTTAGTTTTCCATTTTTGTATGTGCATGTGTCTGCACCGTTTGTTCAGCCAATTTTATTATTCTGCCAAATATAGAGATGAAGGCTAACAGCCAATTGTATATTACTGCCGGATTTAGGGCTGAAGATGGAGAGTTGGATATGAAATCCATGATTTCATATTCTTATGCAGTTGTAATCACTTGAATGGAATAGCAGGTACGCTATCCTTATTTACTAATAGGATATTATCTTATATGTTATCATTATATATCGATATCTACAAAATAGGATATTACCTATAGAAAGGGATCATGAGAGAGGTTTAACAGTTTTTATCATTTCTAATTCAGCGAAATGCAGTGTGTGAGAATATCCATCGGCGCAGCGTTTCTTTGATATTTGCAAGGTAAAGATCTCTTTGTACTGGTCCGTGCTGTTAATTTTATTGGTGGGGTGGCTTGTTTATCCACGGTTTTGGCTAGCGTATTTTTGACCTCGTGATTTTATTTTTTGAAACATTGAAATGAACCTGGAATAACTGGGTTGTGCGTTTCTCTAAAATCGTTTTCAGCTTAAATGTATGGCTCAGTTAGAGGCATTGCTGTGCTCTGTGCCCTTTTTGCTCATTATAGCACTGAACCCCTCTTTTTATGTCAGGGTTCGGCTGGTTTGGGTTTCGGTGCTATTTATACCACGGTGACGGTGATTTGCAGCGGGAGAAGAAGAGAGGATGGAGGAGGATCAAATTGATCAGTCTTTTCCCAATTCTTTAACATGGATGTGGCAAATTGCAGTCGTTATCGGTGGTACTGCATCAGCATCGTTCTTCGCCTAGACTCAAGGTAGGCTGAGCTATCTTGTCATTTTCTCTTTTAATGTTTTGCCAAAATTAGAATGCCCTCTCTATCTTTATTCGTATCTCTAAATTTAGAGTTAGAATATTGGCCGACCTGGTACTTCATGCCCATACAAATAGGTGTTAGCTGTATCATTTTTAGACCATTCATGTTATGTCAGGGATATCAATTTTATGTGCTTTGTTTTCTGGTATTAAAGAGCTAGGTGACACAACAAAATATTAATTCGGTTATCTATTTTTTATTATGTTGTACCAAAAAAGTAGAACGATGTCTAGATCTTTATCTGTAGGACCTAGACTTAGGTAATCCATACCCAGACAGAGGCATGCCTCCAGACACATTGATGAGTCGTCAGTTGATGGAGGTGTGAGCCGTATCATTGTCAGACTGTCCGCCATATATCGATTTTAGGTAACCGTATAACTCTAAATTGGCGTGAGAATGTTGGGGGAGTAGGTGTGTAGCTTATCCATACCCTTAGAAATGGGAGAAGTATATGGAGGCGGGGAATGGTCTAAAAAGTGGTTAAAAATAGCATGGCAATTTTTTTAAAGATATTTTGTATTAGTAGTGTTTGATTCATGTATTTTTATAGTGGAAATGGATTCAACATCATAAAAAAATCTCTAGCTTACTCTATATTTTGAAGTTTGACAGCTACATTAATTTGGATTTTCAAAAATCTTTATTAAATTTTACTAAAATCTTCCCTAAATTTTCATAATTTCCAAAGCAAAATGGCAAGGTGATTAAACTACAACTTAGAAATAAATATGTAAACTTTATTATTCTTATGTCCCAAATTTTATTAGCTGAATGCTAAAAGTCAGATTTAGTGATTAATACTAAATAATAATTATTTTTAAATACAATTTTCAAATACTATATATATTTAAATTTTTTATATATTGTGATTTTCAATGAATTATATATATATATATTTTGAACTACATTAAATAGTTTTAAACATGTGATGATTTACTTGAATTTTGTTTTTAAAAGTATTATATGTATTTTTAAAATATAATTATTTAATTAAATATTAATCTAATAATATAATAATACAAAAATTAATTTATAAACATTATTTTCTATTTTATTTTCAAAATTTAAAATAAAATAAAATAAATTAATATATATATATATATAATATTTTGACTTAAATTATAAAATGGTTAGTATTGGAATTTGCAAATAATGAAGAAGATAATGTATTGAAATGTTCCCTAATTTTTTAAATTTTGGTTAAATTAAAATTTAATGAGTTTAAATTATAAAATTAAATTTATTATTAACTACATTATATTTTAAACTCACAATGTTTTGTTATAAATAATATAGTTAATACTAAAGCTATATAAATAGTCCATATTCATAAACATTAATAGAGATATGAGCTATATTAATGTTATACCATTCATGTGATATCAACAATATCAATTTTATTGCAGTTGTTTAATAGGTGACTTTTGTCTTTTATAATTGATTTGGTTTCGAATTTAAAAATTGAAAATATTATAATTTTGCAATTGTTTAATAAGTGACTTTTATCTTTTATAATTGATTTGGTTTAGAATTTAAAAATTGAGAATATTATAATTTAAAATTGTTTCATATTTATAATTTAAATACAACCTGTTATATTTTATTTTCAAAATTTTAAATCTATTTATTTATTTAAAAATATAATTTAAATAATAAAACAATATAATTTAACCTTTTAAAATAAAAATATAATTTAACTTTTTAAAATAAGAAATCAAAACATCGCTTTAGCTTGAAATAAGAATTCTACCCCTTAAATAGGAATAAGAGATCAAAACATTCTTTAGCTTGAAATAAGAATTCTACCCCTTAAATACGAATAGGGCTATAATACTATTGCCCCGTAGAAGAAGCCAATTCTCGGGCTAATACATAAACAGTGATTACTTACCAGGATAAGCAATGACCAGTCTCACCAAGAAGAAAAGACCTAGTCTAGCGAGGTATGATTCCTTTTCCAAGCCCAAGACAGAGAACTGAAGGGCAGATTCTCTCTAACAAAGGGAATGGTTCGATTAGTGGCCACACATTGACGGAAGGGAATATAAGAATTCGGATTGTTTTGATTTTTTATTTTGGTCGTCAAAGTGCAAAATGTTATGTCTATTAATACGATTGTGACGAGTCATAATTGATTGAATTGTTAATATCAAATAGTAATGATAATTATAATGAAATCAAATATATTTAATATCAATTTTTATTTATTTTTAAATGACAGTTCAAGTTTTAAGGTTTTAAGATTTGATGAAATATATATTTGTTTAGTATTAATTATTTCTTAATTATAATATATTGGTTATTTAGTTGAAGTTTATTTTAAAAGTAATTTGATTTTTAAAATATTAAAATATAATTTAAAGATAATGTGTAATTTTATGGATATAGTTTTTTTTGGTATTTTTTTCCTATATTAATTTTTTTTTTTTAATAGAAATAAAATATTTCATATTAAAATAAAATTTGTGATTTTTTTTTATAATTTATTTATTTATTTTATTTTAAGAATTTGAAATAAAATGAATTAAATTTGTATTTTTAAAAATATATATAAATTTTTTTACTATCAATTTATAAAATAATTAATATTAGAATTTGTAAATGATTAACAAAATAATATATTGAAGTATTTTATAATTTTTAGTTTATAAAATAATTAATATTAGAATTTGTAAATAATTAACAAAATAATATATTGAAATATTTTATAATTTTTAGTTTATAAAATAATTAATATTAGAATTTGTAAATAATTAACAATAATATATTGAAATATTCCATAATTTGTAGCTTATAATTTTTTTATATGAGTATAGTTTTCTAGCTATATATTAAATTAGATTTTTTTTAAATATATTTTTTTAATAAAACTTTAAATATAAATATAGGATTTGTGAATTTTCATTTATAGTTCTTTAAAATTATTTTGATTTTATTTTATATTTTTTTAAGAATCTGAAATGAAATGAAATAAATTTAATTTTTTTAAATATATAATTTTTTTTTTTGAATTTTTGGTTCATCTAATAATTAATATTAGAATTTGCAAATGATTAGGGAGATAATACATTGAAGTGTTCTATAATTTTTACATTATGATTCAATTGAAGTTTAGTAAGTTTAGGCTTATGAAATTAGATTTCTCATGAGGCACTCTATATGTTAATTGCAAGATGTCTTTATAGCTTATTTAAGATATATTTAATAAACTTTATGATCACTAAAGTTAATCTATACTTTAACAAGTTCAAATTTTACTTATGTATTGATAAAATTTAATATTGATATTATTGTTGAATATTTTCATCTTTATAAATAGTATAGCCATCATAAAATGCTAGCCTAACATTATAATTACTCAAGTACTATCAACTTAAGTTATTGGTTTGAGTTAGTAATTCTAGTCAATTTTTAATGTAACATGACTACAAATAGGCATAATACTGTAAAATAAGATTACATAAGATGTAAACTTCATGATTAGAAATAGACATTCACTATAGTAAAAATTTGTGGTTATCTAGCAATAATAATAAAAAAAACCACATAATACAAATACATTGCATAAATAAATATTATTAGATTTTCTTACATTTTGGATTTGCAATTTTAATAATGTCTAATAATGCCAAATCTATAAAATTAAATTTATAAATTTTGAAATTTATATCTAATTCAAATATTATATTTGATTTTTCAAAGCTCTAAATTTATTTATATATTTAAAAATAAATTTGACTAGCAAAACAATATAACTATTTTAATTTTAAAAAATCAAAACATCATTTATTTTATTAGCTTAAAATAAGAATTCTACCCTTAAATAAGAATAGGGGCTATAATACTATTGCTTTAAGGCGCTATAATACTATTGCCCTGCAGAAGAAGCCAATTCTCAGGCTAGATAAGCAATGACGAGTCTCACCAAGAAGAAAAGACTAAGTCTAGCGAGGTATTATTACCTCAGGTGCGTGTGCGGGTATGGGTGCGTGGCATCTTTCATTTCCCAAGACAGAAATATTGAATGGCGGATTCTCTCTCACAAAGGGAATGTTTCGATTAGTCCCGACACAGGACTGAAGGGAATATAAGAATTCGGATTGTTTTGATTATTTCAAATAATTAAATCCTAGCTACTATTTTGGTGGTCAAAGAGCAAAATGTTATTTCTATTAATACGATTGTGATGGAGTTATAGAAGATTTAAGTGTTACTATTAAATAATAATTATAATGAAGCTAAATATATTTAATATCAATTTTTTTTAAATGACAAAGTTACAATTTAAGTTTCAAGATGTAATGAAATATATACTTGATATTAATTATTTTTTAATTATACAATTATATTGGTTATTTAGTGGAAATTTATTTTAAAATTAATTTGATTTTAAAATATTAAAATATAATTTAAAAATAATTTGTTATTTTTTCTTTATAAGTTTTTTTAATTTTTTAATTATACAATTATATTGGTTATTTAGAGGAAATTTATTTTAAAATTAATGTGATTTTAAAATATTAAAATATAATTTAAAGATAATTTGTAATTTTTTTTTTATAAGTTTTTTTAATATGGATATAGCTTTTCTGTTATTTTTTAGTTATATATATATATATATATATAATTTTATTTTTCTTATAATATAAATAAAATATTTTATATTAATGTTTTTTTAATATGAATATAGTTTTTATTAATATTTTATATTAATAAAATATGAATATTATTTTGATTTATTTTTTAAGAATTTGAAATAAAATTAATATTTTTAAAAACATATGTAAATCATTGTATTATTAATTTATAAAATAATTAACATTAAAATTTGCAAATGTTTAACAAAACAATATATAAAAGTATTTTGTAATTATTAATTTTTTATTTTTTTAATATGGTTATAGTTTTTTTTAGCTATATTTAAATTATTATTTTTTTAAATATATTTCTTTAATAAAATTTTAAACACAAATATAGAATTTGTGAAGAAATGAAATAAATTTAAATTTTTAAAATGTATATAAATTTTTTTAAACTCTTGGTTCATATAATAATTAATATTAAATTTTGCAAATGATTAGAGAGATAATACATGTATTCTATAATTTTTAGATTACTATTGAATAGATTTTTCATGAGGCACTCTATATGTTAATTGCAAGATGTTATAGATTAAATATAAGATATTTTAATAAATTTTATGATCACTAACGTTATTCTAAACTTTAACAAGTCAAAATTTTACTTGATGTATTGATAAAAAAAAATTTATCCACAAAGATCAGTAGTAGTATATTAAACAAGTCAAAATTTTACTTGATGGATTGATAATTTTTTTTGAACTGCAAAGATTAGTAGTAGTATATTAAATAGTGCATGTTCGCAGCAAAAAATTGGGAGCTTTACAATAAAAGTGCAGAGCTAGCTATGGGCAACATAGCATGTTTGTTGATCAACCTAGCCTTTCTTCCCCAAAATTACGAAAAATTTCGTTACTTCTTGACTATTGCTATACATCCTACAAAACTAATTCAATAGAAATTTACATTTACATTTTATCATCTAAAAACCAACAAAAACCATAATAGGACTCTCAGAACTGGTTACTCCTCCATTGTTGCTGGAATGCTAAGATCAATTATGGTGTTTTCTTCATCCGTATATATGCTTTTGTCATCCAGTTTAAGCTAAAGATCCTCAATTTAGCGCCTTAGAACATCAATTTCATCTTCCACTTTCATTTTTACCAGCTGTTGTTCTTGCATCTCTAGAGTTTCCTTCTGTTGCTGATGCATACACCTTTGGATTATCGCCAATTTGTCCTTAATTTTTGCGTGGTCTTTGACATAGAGAGCGTAATCTACGTGGCCCTTTCATTGATCCTTCACCATTCACCCCGACATTCTGCCCATCTGAGGCTGATGGCGGTCCCAGCATCTCGAGCCAAAGCTTTCCTCCTCTGAATGACTCATTAACTCCAACCACACAACTCCACAGGTCTAAGATAGAGACAAAGACTCCCAAAATGACAAACGACTCCATAGTTCTAAGACAGAGACATAGACTCTCTGAATGAGCAAAAAAGCCAAAAACCAAAGCACCAAAAGCACATGCCCAACTTGAATTCACTTTCCCAATCCCCAACACCCTCTCTAGACTACCACAATTCACTCCGCCACCCGAAACCGTAACCCTTGCAGAAACCACATCGAGCCATAATTCCTTCAAGAAGCCACCCTTGCCAACTCCCTGCAACTGCACTCTATTACCCCCCTGAATCACGAACATGCAGAAGACCCAGAACGAGCCCCTTCCTAGACTTCCTAACCTACCAAGGCCCTGCCACTAGGTCATAAACATGATAACCCTTCGGACAAAGGCAATCCCTTTCTTTGGCATGGAGATATAGTGTTACCCCTGTATATATAGCTAATATTGAGACTGGCCTTGCAGCAGGGGCCATGAATTTTTATCATGTTGTATGCCTCCCAACAAACTTCCATAATTCTTCTGCTCTATGAAACGACCTTCGACTTGTCCAACCTCGACTTCCCCCTCGTGAATTGACCACAGCAGCACAGGAGGATTAAATGCCACTCTCGATCTTAATTTTCACATGCCTCTTCCATGAATGTGCTGACACCAGTGAACGATCCGATGATAATAAACCCAAGCTCCCACACTATACACTGAACTGATACCAAGTGTATCACATGGCTCAAGTCAGCCGGCACACGACTTTTCCAATCTGCTCATGCATGAAGATAAGGTGTCATGAGGCGAGGGGAAGATGCATGGTAAAAGGAGGTTGACGGGACAGGGCCGGGGAGGGCCAGGGTGATTCAGATACCAAGGAGGCAGAGGCGAGGGGAGGTGGAGGGGCGGAAGGTAAGGGGGAGGAGAGGAGACAAGGGGCAGAGGAGGGGGGGAGGAGAGGAGACAACGGTGGGTGGGGGTGGGGAAGAGAGCTAGGGAAGAAAGGGCTATCAAACTCCAACATACTCATCCAATTTATTCTTTTTTTCTTGCAATCCTCAATCTTAGCTTTTGCGTTTTTAATTTTCATCTCAACCATTAGGGGATAGAGACCATTCCCACGATTCCATTCACATTGCTGCTTTCTTCTATCATTGAGTAGGCTTGATTGGCTTGCCTATATGCTTTCTCATTATGTCCTCTTAGTATATGAAAAAACTGTAGTTGATAAAAAAGAGCTTCATTCTCTAGATTCTCTTGATGATTTGATTTAATTTATGGTTTTGTGTTGATGAATTGTTGTTAATATGCTTTATAATTATGAGGGAGTCCCCTAGGATGGACATATCCTTTATTCCCTTTTTCCGAGCCAGAGATATCCCAAGGAGCAGTCCATAAGCCTCAACTTGATTATTTGTCTTTTTTCCTAGTGCCCATGCAAATCTATCTTCTATGATTCCTTCAGGATTAATGAGGATCCCTCCCCCTCCTACCACCCCAATTGATAAAATTTAATACTGATATTATTGTTGAATGTTTTCATCTTTATAAATAGTATATCCATCATAAAATACTAGCCTAGCATCATTGTTACTCAAATACTATCAACTTAAGCTATTAGTTTGAGTTAGTAATTCTAGTCAATTTTTAATGTAACATGACTACAAATAGCCATATATACTATAGAACAAGATTACACTAAATGTAAACTTCATGACTATAAATGGACATTCATTATAGTAAAAGTTTTTGGTTACCTAAATATTAAAGAAAAATACAACATAATACAAATACATTGCATAAATGGATATTATTAGGTTTCCTTACATGTTAGATTTGCAATCTAGATGACGTCTAAAGATGTCAAGTCTATAAATACCTATAGGTTTGTAAATCATATTAATAACGTAACATTAGATATGTTAATTTCACTGGTTTCCATCACACTTAAGGAACATCCCTCAAAACTTTCTACAATTTGGTTATTCTCCCTCTTTCCAAAGTCTAGTGTTTCAACCAAAAAAAAATAGAACAAAATAATTGATTAAAGTGGTTTAGGTGTTTTATATAGATTGATAGCTATCACTATAGCAATTAATTCATACTTTGTTCATGTTTATTATTGAATTTTAATTTTGTCAATTATTTAATTATCAAGATGAAACAAGACAAGTCCTAGAATTTCAAGTGTGTAAATATTTTTGTCAAATACGTCCATCGAATAAACATAAGAATGCTATCTACCTAGATTGTAGTTGACACAAAGAGAAAGGTTTATACATTTATTTTGATTCTAAATTCAAATTTAGAGCTAGCGAAGAACATGAGTTTGATGAAAAACTTAGCAGTGTTGTGCTTAGTGAGGTATTATAAACCAAGGGCATGAAGTGATACCAACAACAAGGAAAGTAGATTGATGAGGTCAATTATGCATTAGAATTTTGAGTAACTATATGGGTGAATATTATACGTAGCTAACAAAGATAGTCACAATGGTGTTTTAATATCGAAACATCCACAAAAGGAGGAAAGTAATGATCAATATTGAAGAACAAAACACCAAATAGGCTTGGGAAGGGATGACAACTAAGAAATTGACAATTTGTTGTATAATTCATGCATAAGTATTGCATTCTAAATTATATTTTAGTGTACTTAAAATTTAATATTGTAGCACGAAAAATTAACCTTTTGTGCTAATATTTCCTAGGATGGGTTTTTAGAGGTAGTTTAACCTTGTGTAGTTGTACCTTCTTCCTTTATTGTCTCTTTTACTAGATTTTGTAGTTCAATTTAGTTATTTGACATCCTCCCTATGAAATAAGTCCTAGTCAAACTTGTCTTCTCACATTATCCCAATGTGCATGTGAGCATCACCAGATCACTTGGGAATTGACAAACCTACCAAATAAGACCACTTGAGATATTCACCTTTGATTATGGTTTAATGTGCAAGCCACACCAATTTAATTAAACTAATCCAATGGAAGATCCATTTCCTTGTTTTCTTTTGAGATATTTTTGTAAGCCACTCCTTTTCGGGGTCCATGTGCCTTCTTTTGTTTCAAGGTTCAAACTCCCATCCTTTGCCCTCTACATGCACATTTTTCTTTTGAGGGAATTATTTCCCTTTGATTCCTTTAACTTTTATGAATTTGTGGATCGCTCCACACAATTTTTCTCATTCATGATTTTATGTTTTTTGTTTAGTGAGAGTTTACTAGGTTCATATGGAACAAAGAGTTGCTTTTTCTTATTTCTTAAGAAAGAAAGAGTGTCTTTCACTAAAAACTTGTTGAGTTTCCCATTGGTATGTTCTAATTTCCATTGTTCTCTAAATTGTGTGGAATTCTATTAGTATAGGGTTCCTTTCTTTGTTTGGAGTCTTACTTCCCCTAGGAGGATATTCTATCTGGTCTGGTTTCTCTTAGATATCATCTTTATTCATGAAATTTGTTCTCCTCCCTTAAACATCCATGGCCCGTTCTCTTTGCATCACTACTTTGTTTTGTAGGAATGTGAGTGGAGTCAGTTTAGTGACCCCCTCATGGTTTCCATCACAAGATTTTGCACCTATAGTTAGGGATTTGGAACATTAATCTGCATTCTCCACCATTCTCTTAGGGACATCCCCATGGTTTGTTGCCATAATGTTGGGAAGATTACATTCATGTAGGTTTAGGTAGGATTCTCACCTTTATCTCCTTATTCATGGTTTGAAATCTAGCATTCTTATACCATGCTAATGGTCTTTTCACTCCCCCCTTAATCTGTATATAGTTGCCTCTTGATTGCACCTCCTTTTCCCTCACCCTTTTCCCATTTCCACCTCCTCCTAGGCTTCAATCTCGAAGAAAAATGGAAGGAGAAGACTGCACTTTCACCTAAATATGGGGGGGAATAGTGCCTTATAGATTGGAGGTTTCACATCTTCAATTTTGAGGGAAATTTGGGGATTCCAATTTTTTATTTGGTTTCCTCTTAGATTTAGTAATTTGTTTTGTTATTCTTTTTTTGTTACTACATAGCATTTAATTTTCATTATACTATGTTATGAAGTTTTTGGAGATTCACCCATGTTTTGTAGTGCTCCATCACAAATAGAGATCGACAATAAGTCCTTACCCCTTTATTTATTTTATTTACCATTTACTTACTATTTAGAGTATGAGAATCTAGCTAGTAGCAAGCCATATATCCCTTACTTTTTCACGACTTAATTATTTACATTTTGGAAAGGGAGATCAATCTTATAAGAAACAATATGACCATTAATCTAATTTGAGACAATGGGTTAGGGAATCAAGTTTGTTTTGAGTTTTTTTAGTGAATGCGAAAGAAGCTCTCTCTTGAAGGAGATCAATCTTGTAAGAAATGATATAGCCATTAATCTCATGAGAGATAGTGGGTTAGGGAATTGAGTTTTTTTGAGAGTTTTTAGTGAATGTGAAAGAACATCTCTATTTAGGGAGACCAATATTATAAGAAATGATAGTCGTTAATCTCATGAAAGACAATAGGTTAGGAAATAAAGTTTGTTTTGATATTTTATAGCGAATGCGAAAAAACCTCTCTTTAGGGAGATTAATATTATAAGAATTGATAGCCATTAATCTCATGAGAGACAGTGGATTAGGGAATGAAGTTTATTTTGAGATTGTTTTAGTGAATGCAAAAGAACCCCTGTCTTTAGGAAGATTAGTCTTATAAGAAACGATATAGTCATTAATCTCACACGATATAGTCATTAATCTCAAGGGAGACAATGGGTTAGGGAATCGAGTTTTTTTTGAGTTTTTGTAGTGAATGCCAAAGAACCTCTCTCTTTTCTCATCCTTTTACTTTTATGGCCTAGGATATTCATCTCAATTTTTAGAAACAAGCCATAGCTCTATTTCTAATTTTTTATCCATCTAGTTTTGTAAAGCTTGATTCTTACATACCTTGTTGCTCCAATTATGATTATGCCTCTAATATAATCATAGTCATGTTTGCAAGATAATAGTCTAACCACATGCACATGTAATGTAATATTCCTAATTAGGAAAAACAATGATAAACAAAGTAAAAACTATCATGCATACACAAAATTCAGAGATATAAGTAAACACCCATGAAATCACCAAAAATCACCATCCAGCTGAACCATTTTACTATATATATTTGGAGATTAGCACAATGGGCGTGGAAGGAGTGCACCTGGGCTTGCCTCAATGGAAAGCTAGACAAGCCCCAGGTTGGAAAATACAACGCTCAGATAAAAGAATGAGTTGCCCCAAATATGGCCTGCGTTGCCCTGGAGGAACTACATTGTTTGTTGGAAAGGAATTGCTGAAAAACCCACCTCAGATTCTTAGAAAACTATGCAAAATTAGCCCCATGCTCCTCTCAATAAACTCACTAAAACCCAGAAAGAGTTTGGTCTAGTTCTAGCCTCCGATAATTGACCCCAATTATCACGTCCTGCTCAAACTGGCTAGAAAATACGACCTAATTGGAAATTAACTGAAGTATCTCTCCAATCACTCCAAAAATGTTGAATTCTACTCCTCGGGTGACTTCCTCAAATTCCCAACACAATCCCTATCCCCAACTTCTTTCCTCAACCTCCCACGTGTGCCTAGAATTTGGCTCCTGCGCAGGCCTTGGGTAACAGAAATTTGGCCTGCCTCAAGGCAACAATCTCTAGCTCCAAAAATCCTCACAAGCTCTGTTCTTCCTATGTAGCAACTATGCAAAATTTCTCTCGGAAAACGCCTCCCAGAAAACAACTGAAATGAGTGGCACATGATCCTCTATTGCCTCCACCTAGAACTCTAATGAACTGAAAGAAATGGTTGTATAATGCACCCTGAACTCCACAAATCTCCCTCCAATGTGCCAACAATCTTACCTTCCTAGGGTAGCACTCGAAGTCCACCGAAAGAAGGGTGAGCTCTCCGCTTGGAAAGCTCTGTGCTAAGCAACACTAACCCTGCTAAGTAGCTCGAGCAATAAGAGAAATGTTAGGTTGGAAAAAGGCCCCAATAACTGCTAGGCTCCTTCTATTTATAATTTTGCCTTCCCATGTGGGCCCCTCCATCAAGTATTTCGACCTCCTACCTTAGCAACTCGACTTTTTCTTCAAAGAAGTGTGTATTTCATGTGGGTATGGCCCCCACATTACACTAACAAAAAAAAATTGGCCTCCATCTCTTAAGTCTTAGCCCAAACATTTCGTGGGCACCATAGTAGTCAAAATTGTAAAATTAAATTAAGGGAAATTATCCTAGGAAGGAGAATTACATACATCCGCTCCCAAATGTTGCTTGTCACCAAGCAATTGCAGTTTTGGATGCTAAAGTATGTGCTCACCCTCTTAAGTGGCATCCTCATTTGGTAAGTTTCTCCAACGTACCAAGTATTCCCTGATGGTCCTGCTCCTCAACTTCCTTTCTATAGTCTCCAAAATGGGCTCCAACTCTAACACAAGATGTCCCTCATCATATAGTGGAGGTAGCTCTGTAGCTACTATCACATGTTGTCCCAACACCTTTTTGAGGCATGAGACATGAAAAATATTATGGATCTTGCTTCCTGGTGGAAAATCCAACTCATAGAACACCTTTCCAACTCTCTTAATCACCCGGTACGACCCATAAAAACAGGGTTGTATCTTCTCGCCCCCCTTCTATTTCAACGTGGATTGTCTATATGGCTATATGGCTATAGCCACAAGAAGACAAAATATCCCTCCTCAAACTGCCTCTCGATCCTGTGCCTATCCATGTACACTTTCTGTTGATTTTTGGTTGTCAACAGGTTGTCCTTGAGAGCCTTGAGAATATATTGGTTCTCTTGGATCCAATCTTTGGTCTTTGGGGCTTGGTTGTCTCCAAAAACAATGTCAGTAAAAGATAAAGCGTCGTAACCATACAAGGTATGGAAAGGTGACATACCAATGGACATGTGGTTGGGGTAGTGTTGTAGCAGTAGTCACCCAAATGCAACCACCGGATCCATGCTCTCTGTTTCTCGGTCACATGGTTCCATAGGTATCCCTCCAACCATTTATTGACCCTCTCGGTCTAGTCGTCCGTTTGTGGGTGGTAACTGGTGCTGGGGTGAGCTCAATGCCCACTAAACAGAAAATATCCTGCCAGAATTCTCCCATGAAGTGGTTGTCCTTGTTGTTGACTATGGTCTTGGGAAGACCATGCAAGCGAAATACCTTTATGAGAAAACTCCGCTACCTGTGAAGCAAAGTACAGTGTTGGAATGGCAAAGAAGTGTGCATATTTGGTCAACCGATCCACCACAACATATATACAGTCTCTGGCCTGCACCATAGGAAGCCCCATGATAAAATCCATAGAGATACTTTCCCATTTCCCCTTAGGAATGGGAAGTGGCTGCAACAACCCAACCGGGTGGGCCAATTCTCCCTTATTCCTATGACAAGCCTCACACTCCTGCACGTACCTCAACACATCCCCCTTGAGGCCTTTCCATGTGAATCGCTCTCTGATCGTCTTGCATGTTTTCAGGAATCCCTGGTGTCCTGAAAACGGGGAGTCATGGGTTGCATGGAGAATCCTCTCCCTCAACTGTGAACCCAACACTAAGAATATGTGTCCCTTGTAGTAGATGACGTTAGCCATCACCTTGTAACACTCGTCTGCATGAGTACCCTCCAAAATCTCGCATGCCTGTTGATCTTTGGAGTACTCTACCAATAACTGTGCCTTCCAATCATGGCAGATGCTCATGAGTGAAAGAGTCATTGGTCTCTTGGACAATGCATCCGCTACTACGTTTTGTCTGCCCCTGACATACTTAATATCAAAATCGTAGGCCTGGACCATGATGACCCACTTTTGATGCCTATCATTGAGGCCCTGTTGCCTCATAAATGGCGAAGACTGTTGTGGTCAGTCTTCACTCAAAATCTGTTTCCCACTAAGTACTGTCAAAATTTGGCCAATACATGCATAGTGTCTAACATCTCCTTGTCGTAAATAGAATACAACCTCTCATGTGGAAGGAGCTTCCGGATCTCAAAAGCAATGGGGTGGCCATCCTGTGACAAAATTGCATCAAGTCCATCACCTGATGCATCACACTCTAAGGTGAATGGTTGAGTGAAGTTAAGGAGTGCTAAAATTGGACAACTACTCATCACCTCCTTAAGGCACTCAAATGTTGATTATGATCTATCTGTCCATGCGAAAGCCCCCTTCTTGGTCAGATCTGTAAGGGGAGATACCAACTGTGAGAAGTCCTCTACGAACTTGCTGTAATAGGTGCATATGCCTATGAAGCCCCTCAACTTAGTCAAATTCTAGGGCACCGACCAATCCCAGATGGCCCTAATATTCTCCTCATGCACCCTCACACCATCCTCTCCAATAATATGCCCCAAGTAGAGCATCTCTTTCAACCCAAACTCACACTTGGACAACTTGGCGTAGAATTGTTTCTTCTCTAAAATGTGCAACACCACCTCCAAGTGCTGTAAATGCTCCTCCCATGTCTTGTTGTAGATCAAAATGTCATCAATGAATACTAATACAAATTTCCACAACTAGCCACGGAACACATGGTTCATATAGGAATGAAGGTGGCAGGTGCATTGGTCAACCCAAAGGGCATAACCAAGAACTCAAAATGCCCACAGTGGCATCTAAAGTCTGTCTTGGGGATGTCTTGATCCCTCACTCTAATCTGGTGGTACCCCAAATGTAGGTCTATCTTAGAGAAGAACTTGGATCCTCTAAGCT